>CM076854.1:113342487-113632328 GCA_039519185.1 Astragalus membranaceus | reverse complement strand
TTGAGTTTTCATACTATCGAGTTGGTTTCGTAATGCTTTCTCAATTGTTGCGGCTTTGGTCAAATGCTTTTCCCACACATGAGCATTGTTTATGGCCCTGTCCCTCTCTCGGTTGCGCACCTTGAGTTCTTCATTTGCACCCGCAAGTCCTTCTTGTATCCGGCGCATTTTTTCTTTCCCAGCCCGTTCCCTTTCATCATATTCAGCCAGGCGCTTTCTTTTCATGACATTTTCTCGTTGCAAATCAGCATTCTCTTGGAGCACTTTCTCTAGCTTAGCTTGCAATTCCGCCTTTTCTTGTTCTGCTTTGGACAAGGCGACTTGGAGTCTCTCTAGATCTTCATCGAGTATAGGGACAGGCGGAGGAACCTCGGGGGTGACCGGAGCCGCTAGACGGAATGGTAGTCCAACTTCTTGGGCTCTGGATTTGACCCACTGAATGTAGCTTTCTTTGGCATCAATGCCTCTGGGCCCTAGTTCATGACCTTTTCGGGATATTTTGCCCCAGGCCCGACTAATCTTTCTTAGCATATCAAGATCTTCCGAACCCCTCTTCTCTAGCACAAATGAGAGTAAAGATTCTTCCGGGGGTGGATTCATCATAGGATAACCCAACTGCCTCAAAGCAATGGCGGGATTGTAGTTAATGCAGCCTTTAGTCCCTACGAGGGGGACATTTGGGAAATCACCACACCGATAGACGATTTCTTCTATATTTTGGTCCCGAGAATACCAAGAAATGTCACTCCCTTTGAGGCCGGCGATATATTGGGCCCATTCTGTTTTTCCCCTGGCCTCTATATGATGATTTCTTTTGAAGATGTGAGAAGTGAACCAGCGATATAATACAGGCAAACAGCACAGGATCAAGCCTGATCGTTTTTTGTGACGTTCGTGAATAGTGTAATATACGTCAGCAAGAACAACTGAGGCGGGATTTTGTCCTCGGAGTTTGAATGCTAAGAAAACATCCATTGCAGTGAAATCAATATAGCCGTCGTCATTGGGGAATAGAACGACCCCATAGATGATGAGAGCGAAGACGTCCATGAATGTAGCCCAATTTTCTTTACCAGCCCAGAACGAGGCTTTTTCTTCCAAGTACCACCTTGTCAAACCTTCTACCCCCTTCTTTACAATTACCTTCTTGGCCAAGTCTGATGTTGGAACTTTTAATATTTCAGACAGTTTTTCAGCTATAGGATAATTTTCCACATATTGGTATGGCTTTTTGTTTGCTGGAGGGAAGCATAGTATATTTTCAAACTCTTCTAAGGTCGGGGCCAGCTGATAGTCTTGAAAGGTGAAACACCGTAACGGTGGATCATAATACTGGCCCAATGCCGTGAGAGCTTCAGCTTGTACCTTGATATTCAGAAGACTTAAAAGATTCCCATACTTGGCGGTGAAGGAGTCACGAAGCCATGGCGCCATTTTATTGCTTAGGTCTCGCAGACTGCTTAGGTTCGGTTGCTTGATTTTCAAATGTATCGTTTGTCTTAACGTTTGATCCATCTTGTCAGAAAGAAAACCTTACAATTTCCTGGCGATCATGAAAAGTTGATGTAAAAAAAAGAAATTTATGTCATGCGAAAAAAAGAACAAGAATAAGTAAAAAATGCATGAGGTATGCTGAAAATAATTTTGCCAAAATAAATTTTTTTTTTTTAGGAAGACCGAAAAAAAATGTATCTGTGTTTGTTTGAATGCATAGGGGTATGAGGCTCCTTTATGTCCTACAAGGTTTCCTTAGAGAATAGGACATAAAGGAGCCTCTAGGTGAGACTTTCGTGACCACCCAACAGGACGCACATCCAGTAGGCCATCACTACGCAGTCTCGTTCTAACTTAGGTTATTCTCCAGTCCGGGTACAGGACTATTCTCACGTGTGTGCAAAAACGTGATAGTGGAGTGTGTGAAGGAGCAAAATATCAATAATACCCCCAAGCTGCAAAACAAACAAACATACATACAGAAAAGTGGTCTTCTATCCTAGGGTTCATATTTAAGCAAAAAAAAATGTAAAACACTATATACAATAATTCAGTAAAGGGTAAATAAAATTGTTACTCAAATATATCTTGCACGTTCAAATTATAAAAGGCTTGACTCTCACTCGTCCCCAGTGGAGTCGCCATCTGTCGTGACCGTGATCCCGACGTAGACGGCTCAAGAATCGATATTTCAGGGAGTCGCCACCCAATTTATTAAATAGGGAAATTGAGAAAAACCTACATTTAATTTATGGTCTGCGTAACCTAGGTTGGATTCGGGAGTCGGTTATGCAAAGGGAAGGGCGAAAACCTAATTTCACTACACCCCTAATACATCTGTCCTAAGACAGTTACCTTAAGTCTGATTGTGCAATTATTGATAAATTTAGAAAATTCGTTTACCCCAAAAATAAATAAAATTCGATTTACAAAGAAATAAAGGACTTAATTTAGAAAGGTTTAATTTTGACTTGACGGGGAAGCCCCGCTCCTACGTATCCTCAGGTGCAATGAGGAACTCAAAAGTCACGTAGTTCTTCCTGAAAATTTTTGTTGGTTGGTATTTTTTTAATATAGGGGTTTTAGGATTATTGAGCTGTACAGCTCATTCATCCTAGAACGCTGACTAACTCGTCTGTACAGTCGACTTAGTCCCCTACTTTTGTAAAAATAGAGTTTTTGGAGTTTTGGAAAATGATTTGATGTGTATTGGTTTGATTTTATTTGAATAGGGATTTTAGGACTCTTGATCCGTACGGTTCATTTATCCTAAAATGCTGACTAACCCGGTCGTACGGCCGACTTAATCCCCTATTTTTTTTAAAAAAATTTGATTTGTGGGAAGAAATGTGTTTGTATTTTTTAATTTATAATTTTCTTGTTTTAAATAGGGATTCTAGGACATGATCCGTAACGGTTCATTAGTGACCTAAAAAGCAGGCTAATCCGACTGTACAGTCGACTTAGTCCCCTATTTATATTTTTTTAAAAAAATGTAATATTTATTTATTTATTTTTATAGGTTTTTTTTTTTGCAAAAAAATAGGAAATGATAAAAACAATAATAAAATTAAAAAAAAAAAGAAAACGGGGGGTGCGGATGGTAAAATAGGGGTGTGATCAATAGGAGGGGTTGTATTTTTAGAAAGGGGGTGCAGTTAATAAGGCCCAGTTCATTTTTTTAGATCTGGTCTGCGTAATAAAAAAAACGGAAAGGGCTTGCAAGGGGGGTGTATAATCGAAAAATGAGTGGGTGCAATTACTAATCTGATATTTTAATTTTAACAAAAAAGAAATAAATAAATAAACAAATGGAGGTATAAAAGGAAACAAAACCTAAACCAAACCTAATTTTCTCAATCCTTCTCCAGCAGCCGCACCATGGAAAAGAAAAGAGAGTTATGTGAGGAGAGAGAAGAAAAAGGGAAACGTGAATCAGAGAAGGAAAGATGAGAAAGGAAAGGAGAGCAGGAAGGAGAAGGAGGAGGGATCGACGGCCCAGGGTGGTGGTACGTGGAGGGCCGGTCACTTCCAGGCGGTGGCGACGATCGTGGGGAGGTACGGCGGCGACTACAGCATCATCACCCTCGACGGCGACGTGACGACACCGGAGCAGAACGCGAACGGCGAAGTACGTTTCCGGCGGAGGCTTCGAGAACGCGAAAGTGATGGGGGGGGGGTCACGGTGGTCGTTGCGACGCCGACCACCGCCTACGGCGGTCGGAATTCACAGTAGGTCCGATTCTACACCTCTCTCTTGTAACCCCTTTTTTTTTTCCTTTTATCATCTTCTTTTTATTCCTATTTTTCTCTGATCTGGTTTCTTTTTGTTTTTTGCTCTTTTGATTTCATGTATCCAATCTAATCTAGGTAAAACTACATTTGAAGGATAATAAAAAAAAAAGCTCATGTTCTGTTCCTATAATAACAACAATTCCTATATAACAAGAACAACCAATTCCTACGCCTATGACAGCAAAAATTATTATTATTGTTATTATTTTGTTATCTACCTATTTACTGGCTGATCTAATGTTTATTGTTAAATTGTTTTTTTTTTTAGTATTATCACAGGAGCCTTCGGTTACTACTCTTCTAACTTTTTTTTTTAATCTATTTTCATTTCTAAACTTAAATCTTAGATCTATTAAACCCTTAGAGCCCTATTTCAATCTTTAAACAGAGTCCATTGATAATGACTAAGGATCCAGATTCATCACATTTTTGACAAGCTATAACATTAAAATGTCCAAGTTTTATCACTAATGATCCTGAATATGTGCACTATAACTACAGTTACAATCACAACTATTTGAAATAGTGCGAAAAGAACAAAACAAAAAGAAAGAGAACCTGGTGGGTGTGCGAAAAAAAAAGAGTTTTTTTTTTGCTGCTGCTTTACTTTACTGCTACTGCCACTCTTTTCTCCCTTCCAGAATTCCAGAACTTGTTATTACTTTTTTTTGAATTGCTGTGTGCAAATTTTCTGTGAAAATTGCTGTGTTTTCTCAGTGTTCTCCCCCCTTCTCTGGTTTTCAGATTAGCTTTTTATAGTGATTTCTGGAATCCGAAACTTAATGTTTTTGATTGCTGATTAATACCGGTTAATGCATTGTCTCCTGGACAGCTTGTAGCTGACTCAGGGCTGACTCAACCTCCCCCTTTTTTTTAGCTGCTGATTTGAATTGTTGCTGAATTTCAGGTGCTTGGGCAGCTGGTGCAAGCTTGCTCTGCAAGCTCAGGAGCATGAGGGAGCGTACGGTTGCTGGCATAGATTAGGGTTATTTGGGCCTTTTCCCTTTTTTTTTTGACAGTTAGGTGTAGATAATTTTTTTTTGGGCCCATTTGAGGCCTGTTTTCTTTTTTTGTAATGTTGGCATATATTTGGGCCAAGTGTAACTAGATACTTTGTAAATAAAATTTTTTCACACACCTCCTATTTTATTATTACTAATATTATTACTCATATTATTACTAAACAAAGGGAACTAAAAGGAAACGCGACAAAACATGTCGGACTAAACACGATGAAACGCTAAAACAACGCGACGAATACGCGCACAAACCAAATATTTATTCAAAGAGATTTATTTTATTATTTTTCGTAAAGAAAAAGTAAATAAGTGAATAAATAAATAAGAAAAAAAATACACCGGTTAAAATTGGGTGTTCACAGCATGCATGGCAAGCTTTGGAAAATATTTTATGCATGCATGGCAAAGACCTAAAAACAATTTTGTGGAAAGCAAGAATCAATTTCTTTTATGTACCAAAGGCCAAGAATCGATTTATAGTATTTTCTAAAGACCATGAAATCGATTTTCAAGCAATCCTAAAGGCCAAGAATCGATTTCTTAATCATATGTTTAAAGCTTGAAATCGATTTCTACATATACTCAAGGCAAAGCTAAAATCGATTTCCTTCTTTTTACATAGGCCTTGAAATCGATTGTCAAGCCATCCCATAGGCCATGAATCGATTCCTAATTGTTTTAACTAAGTAAAGAATCGATTTTCACCTATGATAGATGTCCTGAAAATCGATTGTTACTTGTTTTCAAAGAACAAAGAATCGATTCCCATGTTTTCCAAAGAGTAAAGAATCGATTCCTCACTATTTCAACTATCCAAAGAATCGACTCTTGAGGCTTCTAAATCGATTATCACATTATTACACATCATACATAATCGATTCTTTCATTTCATTAAAATGTTTTTTTTCAGATCTACGCTTTCCTAAGCCTATAAATAGGCAGCCTCAAGTCACTCTTCAGAACACCACATTTTCAAAACAATTCTCTTCTTGTCTCATACGAATTTCTAGATCCTGAGAAAGAGAAAAATAGTGTTATCACTTTCATATCATTTTTATAGATCTACTCATCTCTCACAGCTATTATATTGTCATATTATCTGAGGTGATTGGATCATAGCTTCTATATTGTAATCTACTTTTGTGGGGTCATTTTGAAATCCTGGGAAGCGTTCTTGGGTCTCTCAATCAGGAGATTGAGTTGGTTTGAAATCCTGGGAGGTGATCTTGGGTCTTTCAATCAAGGAAGATTGAAGTGGTATTGAAATCCTGGGAGGTGCTCTTGGGTCGTTCAATCAGGAGATTGAAGCGGGTTGAAATCCTTAGCTAGGTGCTCGGGTTCTCAGTTCGGGGGAATTGAGATTTGCTATCTTGAAGTTGCCTGTTTGTAAAGAATTCTTCAATATAGTGGTTACCATCAAGTCCAAGGGTTGCAAAGCCCGAGGCCGAAGACGTAGGGCTTTTATCCCGAACCTCGCTAAATTCCTGGTGTATCTCTATCCCTACTCTCTTTACTTTATTGTCTATATTTGTTATTGTTATATAGCTGTGATATTCATTGTTTTGTTTATATCTGTTTTGAATATCACTACTCAGATCTGTCTATTGTTATATTATTGTGCTGATCTGTTATTATCCATATCACTGCTGTAGATCTGTCTGTTGCTATATTCAATATCTCTGCGCTGCCTATAAATAATCTAGTTATTCTGTATATTGAATATAGAGTAATATCATACCGTGCTTGATCTGCCTGCTTGCATACATCATATAAGTTTAAATCTCAGTTTCCGCATTTGATTTAAACAAAGCATTTCATAAGTTTTTGAAAACCGAAAAGAATTCATATTTTGCACATAACCTTATTCACCCCCCTCTAAGGTTATACTATAGTCTAACAAGTGGTATCAGAGCTAGGAATTGCATATAGAGCTTTACATCTCGCAATTCTATTTTATCCTTTATCTATTTGTGATTATGGGTTCTTTTATGAAAGAGGGGATGTCCTTCAATAGGCCACCCCTATTTGATGGAACTAACTATGACTATTGGAGTAGTCGAATGAAATGTCATGTGCAGGCTATAGATTTCACCCTTTGAAGGATTATTGTTGATGGACCACTGATTCCTATGAAGATCAAAATTACAAAACCAGGTAGTACTGATGGAGACACTACAAAAAGTCAAGCCACCGGCAAAGCAGAAGAAGTTCCAATTGAAGACATCTACACCATCGATCTAAGCGAGCTGAGAAAATCTGAGCTTGACAAAATATCTCAAAATGCCAAGGCTATGAATATTCTTCACCTATCACTTTGTGAAGAAGAGTATGGAAGAGTAAAAGGGTGTCAAACAGCAAAAGAAATCTGGGATTGTCTGGAAGCTACACATGTCGGTACAAGCCAAGTAAATGATACAAAAATCAGAATCCTAACTTCTGAGTATGAATCATTCAAAATGAAGGAAGGTGAATCTGTTGCAGCTATGCACCAGAGACTGAATCTGATTATAAACAACCTGAGGGCTCTGGGAAAAAGGTATTCTACAAAAGATATAAATGGGAAGATTCTTGCATCTCTGACTGGTGAGTTCTTTCCAAAAACTTGTGCAATCACTGAAGCCAAAGATATTGGCACTCTACCCCAAGAAAACCTTATTGGGTCACTTCTGGCCTTTGAGGTAGGATTGGCTGCCAAAAAGAGTCAAGAAAAGGAAGTGGTGAAAGAAAAGAAATCTCTTGCCCTTGCTGCTAAAACTTCTAAGGTAGCAAGGAAAGAGGTTGAGTCTGATGAAGAAACCGATGATGAAGACATGGCTATGCTTGCCAAAAATTTCAAAAAATTTATGAGATTCAAAAAGTTTGGAAAGGGTGATTTCTCAAAGAAGTCCGGGTACAACAAAGAAGACAGGTATGAGAAAAAAGATGATCAACTAAAGTGTTTCGAATGCAACAAACCGGGTCACATCAAAGCAAACTGTCCAAAGCTGAAATCCAAGTACAAGCAAAAGAAAGCAATGAAGGCAACATGGGACAACACTGATACTGAGAGTGAGACCGAAGAAGAAGAGGAAGTCGCAAATGCTGTCTGTCTCATGGCAAAGAACACAACTGAAACAACATGGGATAATCTCAGCACTGATGGTGAATCAGATGAAGACGAGCAGACTGACAATGCTATCTGCAATATGGCAAGTGACGCATCTAAGGTAAGCCTTAACTCCTCTAGTCTTTCTGATTCTTCTATACATGATGATTCATTTGATGATGCGTGTAGTAGTCACAATTTGAGTGAGGCTTTTGAAGCTCTTTATTTTGAACATGAAACTCTTTTGTTAAAATCTAAGAAATTGACAAAAAGAAACAAAAGCATGCTCACTCAAATCGAGACTCTTGAAAATGAGGTAGTTAAATTGAAGAATGAGCTACATAAAACAAAACCTTTCAACCTTGAATTTCTTGAGCTTAAACAAAATTTTGAAAAAGTCAAGGTTGAAAATGAATTTTTGAAAGAATCTTTGAAAAATTTTAGGTTGGTGAAAAGACCTTGACCAAGCTACTTCACTCCCAACATGAATATGTTGATAGGAGAGGTATTGGGTACAAAGGTAATTCCACCTCCTCTGTTTTGAACAAGAAAATAACTTTTGTAACTGCTACTTCAAGTTATACACCTACTGCTTTCTCATGCACCTATTGTCAAAAAGGGAACCATAGCTCTCTTAGATGTCCTATTCGTAAATTATGTGAGCTAGGTACCCTTATACCTGCCTGTAAGAAACCAAGGTGGATTGTGAAAGCAAACCCCTTGATGACTAACCCCCAAGGACCCAACAAAATTTGGGTACCTTGTACTAGTTAAATGTTCCTCTTGTAGGTTGGTCCTTCATCTAAAAAGAAAAACGTGTGGATGGTTGATAGTGGATGCTCAAGGCATATGACTGGTGATGCCTCACTATTTCTGAAATTGAGCAACAAAGCTAGTGGATCTGTAAAGTTTGCCAACAATGAATCTGCTCAAGTAATAGGTAAAGGTTGTGTGGGTAAGGAAAACACAATTAAAATTAAAGATGCTTTATTAGTTGATGGTGTTAAATTTAACTTACTAAGTGTTAGCCAATTATGCGATAATGATTTTGATGTGAACTTTTCTGTTGATAAATGTGTTATCACCCATATGACTTCTAAACTCTACATTACTGGCTTTCGAGAAAACAATGTATACTATGTTGATTTTGATAATGTAAGTGATGATATAGTATGTATGCCTACCTTGATTGATGATATGGATTTGTGGCATAGACGCTTAGGACATGCTAGTATAGAACATCTATCTAAGTTAAGTAAGAATGAGCATGTTAGAGGTCTACCTAATTTGAAATATGAAAAAGGCCAATTATGTGATGCATGTCAACTTGGTAAAATGCACAAAACCTCTTTTAAATCAAAACCTGTTATTTCCACCAAAAATGTGCTTGAACTGCTACATCTTGATTTGTTTGGTGAAATTGATGTCGTAAGTCTAGGAGGGTCTAAGTATGTCTTTGTTATTGTTGATGATTATTCTAGATATACTTGGGTTATCCTACTTGCAAATAAAAGTGATGCTTTTAACGAGTTTGCTAAGTTGTGCAGAAAGCTACAAAATGAGAAAAACTTAGCCATCAAAGAAATTAGAAGTGATCATGGAGGAGAGTACGAAAATTCATCATTCAAGACTTGGTGTGAAAAGTATGGCATTCATCATAACTTTTCAGCTCCAAGAACTCCTCAACAAAATGGTGTGGTAGAAAGAAAGAACAGAACTATACAGGAGATGAGCAGGACAATGCTGAATGAGCACAACCTTCCCAAATACTTCTGGGGTCATGCAGTGGATACAGCTTGTCACGTACTAAATCGAGTATACTTAAGGCCATCTCTCAACAAGACGCCATACGAGCTGTGGAATGGTAGAGCACCAAATATTTCATATTTCAAGGTGTTTGGAAGTAAGTGCTTCATCCTTAATACCAAGGACAAGTTGGCTGATGATGAGGATGAAGTGATAGAAGTAATCGAAAATAGATCACCTGAAACTAACAATGAAAGTGTAGAAGAAGCCGAGGTGGAAGTTGAACCTCAAAATGAAGTTGAAATGGAACGAGAGCCCCAAGACATCGATGACCATATCCATGGAAGAACACACGATGATCTGCCAAAGACATGGAAATCAGTTCGAGATCATCCCCTGGAGCAAATTATTGGTAGTCCATCAAAGGGAGTAAAAACTCGTTCTTCTCTTAATCTTTTATGCTTTCATAGTGCTTTTGTCTCTCAAATAGTTCCAAATAATATCAAGGAAGCTTTAAATGATCCAGAATGGGTTTTGTCAATGCAAAAAGAACTTGAACAATTTGAACGGAACAAAGTTTGGCATTTAGTCGAAAAATCGGTTGACCGGACCATCATAGGTACTAAATGGGTTTTTCGCAACAAACTTGACGAAAATGGTACAATTTTATTAAACAAAAGTCGTTTAGTTGTTCAAGGTTTTAACCAAATCGAAGGGGTGGATTTTGAAGAAACTTTTGCTCCTGTGGCTAGGTTGGAGTCCATTCGGATAATATTGGCATTTGCCTCTTACATGGACTTCAAACTACACCAAATGGATGTCAAAAGTGCCTTCTTAAATGGTTTTTTAGAAGAAGAAGTATATGTAAAACAACCCCCTGGTTTTGAAGATTTTAAAAATCCTGATCATGTTTTCAAACTTGACAAAGCTCTTTATGGATTAAAGCAAGCCCCTAGAGCTTGGTATGAGAGACTAAGCAAACATTTAACTACCAATGGTTTCAAAAAGGGTAAGATTGATTCTACCTTATTCCTTAAAACCAAGGGCAAACATATCATAGTAGTTCAAATCTATGTTGATGATATTATCTTTGGATCTACTAATGATGATTTGTGCAAGGAATTTTCTGAGATGATGACTAGTGAATTTGAAATGAGTATGATGGGAGAGCTTAACTTTTTCTTGGGACTTCAAGTAAAACAATTAAATGAAGGAATCTTCATATCCCAAACAAAGTTCTCAAAGGAATTGCTGAAGAAATATAACATGAATGACGCAAAAGAAATCAGCACTCCTATGGCAACAGCAACGAAACTAGATAAGGATGAGCAAGGTAAACCGGTAAATGAAACTATGTATCGAGGTTGCACTCTTGATAGAAAAAGTACTAGTGGAACTTGTCATTTTCTTGGTCCTTGTTTGACCTCCTGGTCTAGTAAGAAACAGAACAGTGTTGCTTTGTCCACCGCTGAAGCTGAATATGTGGCGGTTGGAAACTGCGTTGCACAAGTTTTGTGGATGAAACAAACTTTGGAAGACTTTGGTCTAATTTTTGAAAATGTGCCTGTTTTATGTGATAATACAAGTGCTATTAATATTGCTAAGAACCCTATACAACACTCTAGAACTAAGCATATAGACATAAGACATCACTTTATTAGAGATCATGTGTCTAGGGGGAGCATTGCATTGAAATTTGTAGGCACTGATAACCAACTAGCGGATATCTTCACTAAACCCCTAGCCGAAGCTCAATTTTGTAAAATCCGTAGAGAGCTAGGGATGCTTGATTATGCTAGTTTGTAAAGTGATTTTGTTTTGTATACACCCCCCTCCTTTTTGATGAAAACAAAGGGGGAGAAAATATGCAGGTTACTACTATATGGGGAGAAAATATATGCTTATGCTTAGGGGGAGCTTTTTCAAAAAATTCTCATTATTATCACCCCATATGCATAATGTAATTTGTTATCATCAAAAAGGGGGAGTTTGTTGAACCAAGGGCAAAGACTCCTTGTTTTGTATGATAACAAATTACATCTTGTCTACTAATGGTTGCAGTTGTATGAAAGTACAGGTTCAAGCTGAATAAAGTACAGGACGGGAATCAAAAAGCAGGAAGCATTAAAGTGGAGCAGCTTGGAGAAGAAGCCACCTTTGAAGATGAAGACCTAATTGTTTATCCGTTTTCTTTAGGACACAGTGTAAGGTCCTATCACTTAAGGTCTATGACAGTTTAAATAGCTGAGAGATGATTTTTTGAAAACATGCATCATGCATCAAAATTAGGGTTTTGAAAAATATGTTATGCATGCATGGCAAGCTTTGGAAAATATTTTATGCAGGCATGGCAAAGACCTAAAAACAATTTTGTGGAAAGCAAGAATCAATTTATTTTATGTACCAAAGGCCAAGAATCGATTTATAGTATTTTCTAAAGGCCATGAAATCGATTTTCAAGCAATCCTAAAGGCCAAGAATCGATTTCTTAATCATATGTTTAAAGCTTGAAATCGATTTCTACATATACTCAAGGCAAAGCTAAAATCGATTTCCTTCTTTTTACATAGGCCTTGAAATCGATTGTCAAGCCATCCCATAGGCCATGAATCGATTCCTAATTGTTTTAACTAAGTAAAGAATCGATTTTCACCTATGATAGATGTCCTGAAAATCGATTGTTACTTGTTTTCAAAGAACAAAGAATCGATTCCCATGTTTTCCAAAGAGTAAAGAATCGATTCCTCACTATTTCAACTATCCAAAGAATCGACTCTTGAGGCTTCTAAATCGATTATCACATTATTACACATCATACATAATCGATTCTTTCATTTCATTAAAATGTTTTTTTTTCAGATCTACGCTTTCCTAAGCCTATAAATAGGCAGCCTCAAGTCACTCTTCAGAACACCACATTTTCACAACAATTCTCTTCTTGTCTCATACGAATTTCTAGATCCTGAGAAAGAGAAAAATAGTGCTATCACTTTCATATCATTTTTATAGATCTACTCATCTCTCACAGCTATTATATTGTCATATTATCTGAGGTGATTGGATCATAGCTTCTATATTGTAATCTACTTTTGTGGGGTCATTTTGAAATCCTGGGAAGCGTTCTTGGGTCTCTCAATCAGGAGATTGAGTTGGTTTGAAATCCTGGGAGGTGATCTTGGGTCTTTCAATCAAGGAAGATTGAAGTGGTATTGAAATCCTGGGAGGTGCTCTTGGGTCGTTCAATCAGGAGATTGAAGCGGGTTGAAATCCTTAGCTAGGTGCTCGGGTTCTCAGTTCAGGGGAATTGAGATTTGCTATCTTGAAGTTGCCTGTTTGTAAAGAATTCTTCAATATAGTGGTTACCATCAAGTCTAAGGGTTGCAAAGCCTGAGGCCGAAGACGTAGGGCTTTTATCCCGAACCTCGCTAAATTCCTGGTGTATCTCTATCCCTACTCTCTTTACTTTATTGTCTATATTTGTTATTGTTATATAGCTGTGATATTCATTGTTTTGTTTATATCTGTTTTGAATATCACTACTCAGATCTGTCTATTGTTATATTATTGTGCTGATCTGTTATTATCCATATCACTGCTGTAGATCTGTCTGTTGCTATATTCAATATCACTGCGCTGCCTATAAATAATCTAGTTATTCTGTATATTGAATATAGAGTAATATCATACTGTGCTTGATCTGCCTGCTTGCATACATCATATAAGCTTAAATCTCAGTTTCCGCATTTGATTTAAACAAAGCATTTCATAAGTTTTTGAAAACCGAAAAGAATTCATATTTTGCACATAACCTTATTCACCCCCCTCTAAGGTTATACTATAGTCTAACACAAGCTTCTCATGTCACTGTTTAGGAGCTTGTTTAAGACCATACAGAGACTTATCCAACTTACAGACATTGGTTTCTTGCCCAAGAATTTCAAAAACTTCAGGTTGCTCCATATAGATTTCTTCTTCCAATTCACCATTTTTAAAATTCAGTTATGCATCCATTTGGTGTACTACTAAATTAAAAACACGACCAAAGAAATTAGTACCCTTATGGATGTATTTCTAGTAAAGGGTGAACATGTGTCGAAGAAATCTAAATTCTCTATTTGACTAAAACCTTTGGCTACAAGCGGGCCTTGTCGTTATCAACAGTGCCTTCGGATTTTAGTTTATTTTTCAAAAAAAAAAACATTTACAACCTATCGGTTTGCAACCAGGAGACAAGTCAACTAAGTGCAAGGTCTTGTTAGACTCTAGAGAATCCATCTCGTTGTTTTATGACTTCTTGCCACAAATCTGCATCCAATGAAGACAAGCTTCTTGAATGTTATATGTATCCTCCTCTAGTTTATGGACCGTATAATAGGTTCCATATTCTTTAGCAACTTGTGCTTTCTTACCTCTTCGAGGTTCTATTTATCTTTATTCGTTGTTTTCAACGTTCCTAGGCATAGAAACTTGACTAGTTCAGTGCCCCCACTATTTCTTGATTTAAAAGGGAATTTATTTTCATAGAAGTCAACGTCATTTGACTCTATGATCACTTTTGCATTAAGGTCATAAAACCTATATGTTTTGCTATTTACTGCATACCCAATAAATACACATTCATAGGCTCTACTAGCGAGTTTAACTTTTTTTGGGATTATGACATAAGCCAAGTAATCCCAAATTCAAAAATAAGATAAGATGAGTTGTCTTTTCTTCAAGATATCCGAAGGAAAATTTTTATTTCTTTAGATTCAGAGAATCTATTCATAACATAACCAACGGTTTACAAAAAAATTCACAAGAGATATCAAGTGCTAGAATTCAGCAAAACAGGAAAAACCAATTCAATAAAGATTTTATTTTTCTATCTGCTTTACCATTCATTTCAGAAAAAATATGGTGCAGTAGTTTCATGTATAATTCTTTAAAATTAATGGAAATCATACTCTGTTCCTCAATCGCTGTAGCGACCGAAGAATCCGAGGAGGGATTCCTCGTTGCTTTTGAACAATGGAGCCGCCATCAATATTTATTTTTAGGAAAACATTGAAAAAACCTTTGTTTTTGGGTTCGGGGGTCGATTAAGTGCGGGGAAGGTACAAGCACCCCGCAACATCCTAAAAAGGTTACCTTTTAATTTAATGTGTAGAAAAATTAGTTTAAAGAAAACACTTTAATTTACCCTTTTTTGTTATTTGCAAAAAAAAACGGAAAAGAAGACTTAATAAAAATTTTATTTTTTTGCGCTCGACGGGAGTGGGCCCCCGCTCCTACGTATCTCCGGGTGCGATGGAGAAATCAAAGCTACGTAGTTCTTGGGTAGAAAATATTTGTGTGTTGGTATTTTTTATTTTTTTGAAAAGTTTGGGAAAACTAGAGACCGTTCATGGTGACCAAACAGATAAATCCAGAGTGGTCGTCATTAATGGCTTATTCGGAAAAGAAGGTATTTATAGCGTTCAAACAAGCGAGGCCCAGAGTGACCACTATAGACGACCTATTTTTTTTGCGCGAATTCGATTTTTCGAAAGAAAGAAAAAAAACGGTTCGGAAGCATCACGTTGTGAATAAAAGCGGAGTAGGTGATAAAGGGGGGTGCAAATAATAAAGGAGTTGTATTTAAAAGGGAGGTGTGAATAGCGTTTTGACGCTAGAAAAAAAAGTGTCACCGGGGGTGCAAATAGCGCTTTGACGCTAAAAGAAAATGGTGGCCGGGGGTGCAAATAGCGTTTTGACGCTAAAAAAAAACGATTGACGGGTCTATTACCTTTTTTACTATTCTACCCTAGAGCACGTGGTTCTTGAAACGCTTTTCCTTAAAAAAAAACCTAGACTAGACAAGTGGTATTTTGAAAGCGGATTATGGAGAAAAATTCTTTTGTTGTTTTTTTTTTGTCATAGTTATCATCTAAATAAAAGGGGGCCTTTTTACTTTTTTTGAAAAAGATTTTTGTTATTATATTATTTTTTTTTAGAAAAGAGTAGTGACACTAGTAACCATTTATTTTTTAAAGAATATTTTTTAGTATTTAAAAAAAAGGCTTTATTTAAATCCGAAAATAAAAAAGGAACACATTTTTTATCACTTTTTTTAATCCGAAAAATAGTAACCATTTATAAAAAAAATCAACATTTTTTTTTTTACTCCGAAAAAATAGTAATTGTTTAAAAAAAAACAACACATTTTTTTTAACACTTTTTTTTTAGGTTTATTTTAAATCCGAAAATAGTAATCATTTTTTTTAAAAAAACAACATATTTTTTTTAGCACTTTTTTAGTCCGAAAATTGCAACATAAAAAAAACCATAATAACAACATATATACATCTATAAAAACAGCAACTAAACTAAAAAAAAGCAATAATATGTTCAAAAAAAAACAACCAATACTAATATTTATAAAAAAGTCAATAACTAATATTTATATAAATAAAGGCAACCAATATATTTTTTAAAAACGTGAACAACAATAATAACAATAAAAATGGCAATGATAATATGAACAAAATTACAATAACTAAAAAATACAAAAAAAAGCAACAATACTACAAATTATTACATTTTTGTACCTTGAACAAATCCAAGCTTTTCTTCTTCGGATCTCTTCAATACAACAAAAAATTTAAACTAAAAAAAAATCTAAGAAGGAAGAAAAGAAGGGGAAGAAAATTTTTCTAAAAGAAACTCTAAAAAAAATTTCTTTCTCTCTTTGAAACCCTAGTTTTTTTTTAGAAAAGTTTCCCCCTTTTTTTTTTCTCTAAGAGTCAAAACCGTCCCCCCTCCTCTAAGTGGGGAACCCTATTTATACAAAAAAACTTGCTCTTGCTTCTCTTCATTGCTCCACTTCAACCACTCTTGGATAGTGATGATGATCTTTTTGATATGATGGAGGTTTGGGGGGGGAGTTGTTGAAGGTGAAAATAAAAAATGAAGACATGTGAGATGAGGGGAGAGGGGGGGCCGTAGGTATGTGGTGAGGAAGGGGAAGGGAGTGCCATGTGTGAAGTGTGTGATAGGGGGGGATTGGAGAAGTGATGAGTGAATGTGAGAGAGGAAAAAAAAAGAAAGGGAAAGAGTGAGGAGAAGAGAGAGTGCCGTAGGTGAGGGAGAGAAAGAGGGGATGAAGTGAAGGTTGAGTGAGTGGAAGAAAGAGAGAAAGGATGGTTGAGTGTGAGTGGGAGAAAGAGAAATGAAGGTTGAGTGTGAGAGAGGGAGAATGGAGTAGGCGTAGGAATGGAGAGAGAAGAGGGAGGTTGAGTGTGAGAGTGTGATGGGGAAAGGAGATATGGGGAAGTGGGGTTGTGTGTGGAAGTGGAATTGAGAGAAAAGAGGAGAGGTGGAGTGTGGAAGGGAGAAAGCAAATTTCAAGGAGAAAAAAGGGGGGTGGGGTCGAATATGGGGTTAGGTTGGAGTGGGTTGGATGGAGTTGTGTGTTGGGTTATGGGTTGGATATGGGTTAGGGTTAGGATATGGATTGGGTTTGGTGGAGGAGTTGGATTGGGCTTGGTGGGGGAGTTGGATATGGGTTAGGGTTAGGATATGGATTGGGTTTGGTGGAGGAGTTGGATTGGGCTTGGTCTAGGGTTATGCGAATTGGGCATAAGGTTTGGTGGAGGAGTGGGCTTTAGATGGCCCAATCCTAAATGCACCTCTATATATATTTTTTTACAAACCTCCCCTATTTCCTCCTTTGCTTATTTTGTTTGGATACTTCTAGTTATTATTTTTTCAAAAATTAAAACTTGTAGCAAACTAAAAATAAAATAAAACATGGCATGAAAAAAAAAGAATATTATTTTTCTCAAAAATAAATAAAATTTCGTTTTTTTTGGATAGGACAAAATTAGGGTATTACAGCTGCCCCTCTTTATTTATATTTTGCTAGGAAATCGGAGGGATTCCGAATTTCTCGAGAAAAATAGAAATAAAGATAGAAAGACGCTAATTTTGGCCAGACTGAGGTACTTTGGTTTTTTTTTTTTTTGAAAAATCTATGAAAACTGGGTCGATTTAGACAGAAAGTAAATAGGGAGCACCGGGGCTCTGGGGGATCGCTGGGGATCTGAAGGAGCACTGGGGCTCTGAAGGTCTAGTTCAGAATCAATGCTTGACGTATCGACTTGAGTTCGACTGAGGGACCGTCGGGGTCTGAAGGGCATGCCTAAGCCTGAGGGACCGATGGGTCCGAAGGAGCGCAACTAGCTTATGGTACTAGTAATACGGACTGTTTGTGGGGTGGCCTTTTTTCGAGCGGCCGCGAAGGACATACACTGAGTCTTAGGCTGACACAGCTAGTCTGAAGGACCTGGGGTCGGGCGATCCGTCGCGCTCAGTGTCGACTTAGTGATCTGGTGGTATGGTTCGAAGTGGTTGCTTGGACGTGTTAATTCGAATTGACCTGAAGGACCTGGGGTCGGATGATCCGTCGTGCTCAGTGTCGACGTAGTGATCTGAGGGTAGAGTTTGAAGTCGTGTTGATTCAAACTGAACTGAAGGACCTGGGGTCGGTTGATCGATAACGCGACATGCGATCTGGATTGAAGGACCGTTGTTGGTCTGAGGGATCTCTGTTAGACTTGGTGCTAACATTGTAATTTGGTTTGATGTAGGATCGATGCTCGTCGCGTCGACTTTTAAAAACTGGAAGGACCGACACTTAAAGTTGAAACACAGCAGATGCTATGCATATGACATGCATGTAATGTATGCATGTGTGATGATTGGTTTTGAGTGGAATGATGAATGAAACGTAATGGATGACTTTTGTTTTTTTTTTTTGTTTTTTTTTTTGCTTTTGACTATTTTTGCTCTTTTGCTCTTTCTTGACTCTTTTGCTTTGCTCTTTTGCTCTTTTTTGACTCTTTCACTTTGCTCTTTTGCTCTTGCTCTTTTGCTCTTTCTTGCCCCTTCTTGTTGATCAACTCGCAGGACTTTTGACGTAAGATACGGGAGTTGCCCAAAGTAGTGCTATCGAAGTGCGGCCTATTGTTATCATTCGCCTTTTTGAAGTGATCTTGTATGTATTTATCTTTTTTGCTATTTTATTTATGAGAGATCGCCTCGTTTATGTGGCCTTTAGAAATTTCGTAATAATCTGTAATGCTTGTAGTCATGCACATGTTTCACAATTCAATATCAACTACCATAAAATGTCATTTCAAAACAAGGGAAAATAAAGAAGAAGGGAAAGTGTTTGACATTAAGACTGGAGCCGAGTGTGCGAAAGGGACACTGGCTTGAGAGCATATTAAGAATTTTGAAAGAAACGAAAAGGCAAAAATACTAAGCAGATCTTTGGGTAGTTAGTGTCCTTGAAGTAACAACGTTGGCCGCCCATATTCATGACCTCGATCAATTCATTATCCGGCTTTTGTTGATTGCCTAAACATTTATTTAGTCCAACTTCCTGACCCTAATTTTTGCCTGGATTGCCCCTTTGGGTTTTCAATCCACCGGGTCGCTCTAATTTTTGCCTAGGCCGCCCTTTCGGGTTTTCAGCCTAGCGAGCTTGTTTTTCTTGGCTCATTTTTTTTCTTATCTTTATATGCATTTTTAGGCATAGTATTTGACCGCATCAGAATTCATCGGGAGTGGGACGTCTTTGTCCTCTACTTTCATGGGGGTTAGGGCCCCTCCAGGGAATGATTTCTTTACTGCATAAGGTCCTTCATAGCTCAGGGTCCATCTTCCACGGGGATCCTTTTGGATGGGTATGATTTTCTTGGGCACCAAGTCTCCTTGAAATTGTCGGGGACGAACCCTTTTCTGTTAATCTTCCTTTGCTCCTTTCTGATATGACACAAAGCAACCATCCTTTTGTTTGATAAGGTTCAATGGAAGTGCTGCTTCCATCGCACGGGGTTGCCCCTGTTGAAGTGTGAAACAAGGTCTGATCTCCATGTAAGGTAAAAAGGAGCATTTGAAGGTTACTATCATCTCTGATATTCTTTTGTTTGTCGCTGCAACTGCCTCATTCATTTTTGGGTGGTACGGGGAGGGGTTATGATGTTCGACTTGGGGTCTCCACACAAACTTTTCCCCACTGTTCGCGATGATCTTACTTGGAAGGTTGTAACGACATACCAAATTCATTAATAATCACTGATTTTCTTACACCGGTGGGTATCTTGTGTCAGACAAGGTGATGCGAGCGAATTTTCTTGATTCGCTGCCCTTTTGGTGTGATGTTCATTCTAACACCTTTTGCCTTCTCTCGTTCCCAAGTTAATCATCTCACTTGATTCCACGCGAAGCTGGACCACTTCATCTTCTTGCTTCATTATTCTCATTTCCTCTGGAGGAGTTTTATCTTCTACATCTTCCTTAGTTTGGGCTGATCGAAGTTATGATATGAGTCAACGATGTTGTTATTTTCAAGGACAAATTATTTAGATCCGCATTAGTAGAAATTGAAAGAGGATGGAGGAAGAAGCGAATCGAGCGAATGAGCGAAGAAGTTTATGGGAAAATTCAAAATGCTATTTTATTAATATTGATATTGAAAAGTGTTCTGGAGTGGCCCAATAGGCCCAACGAGACAGTCTAGCGCAACCTACAGCAAGGGGGTGCTGCGCGCAGCAGCCAGGTGCAACCTGGGCCAGCGGCCCACTCGACCAAGGCCGGCCCAACGCGGCCCATCATCTACCTTGCTCCGCAAGATGCGGCCGATCCCGTAAATTGCGCAACGGCTAGAACGCCGGTCTTATATATACCACACCAGCATGTGGCTTCAGGTATGTTTTACTCACCTTGTGACCCTGCCCGTTGAAGCACCTCTGACTTGAGCGTTGGAGTGCCTTTGCAGGTACCACCCGCGTGCGGCTTACAACTCGGTCCCTCATCACAGCGACCGACCTACGTTATCAACAACAACCCATCGTATTGATCAGGTACGATCAATTGGCGACCACAGTGGGAGGCCCGAGCGCTATTCCACATCAAATCATGCCGCCACGCCAGAAACGCACTTCTTCCAGGCTCAATACCTCTGGGCAGAACCGACCTCAACGGACCCCAGAGGGCGTGCCTGTGACCGTTCATGAATCACAAGATGAGCCTCGCCAAGAGCCCTCAGTACAGGGCGGCCGCGGGCCAGTTATCCAACCGGTCCAGCAACTACCGGCCGAGCTGGCCGAAGCTGGAATCCCAGAAGCATTGCCCGAGCATGTGACCCAGGCACTTATACAAATTCTGGAGCAAAAGAATCAAGTGATTGCTGATCGAGACGAGCTGATCGAACGCTATGAGAGAGGCTCGATCTCAATCCGCCCGCGTGCGGACAGCGGTCACCGAGGGCAACCATCTCAGCCCCATCGTTCACCACCACGAAGAGAAGCTCCTACTCGTCGAGGCGTATCCCGACGCAATCCTCCAAGAAGGGCGATCGTTCATAGGTCGCCCCCTCATCGAAGAAGTCGCCACCGGCGTTCCCCCGAGGAAGAATACGACTATGCTGACTCAAGCTACCGTCCAGAGTCAGAAGGGTCGCCAACAAGATACTCGTCAAACGAGTCCTCTGGATCCCGGCGATCAAGAAGCCGGTCGTGGGACTCGTATGAGGAGTTTGACAACTACCGTGACGGGGAGATTAGAGATGTCTCCCGTGCCGCCAGTCGAACAAGAAGGAACAATTCAGAACGGCCTAGAAGACGGTCGTCACCACATGCTCCACAAAACCATGGACACCCTCCTATTGCTGACAGACTTCTCGGTCAGCCGGTCGGCCTTTACGGTTTGCCCGTCGACCAAGCTTACGCCGCCATGCAGCCTTACGGGCAGAATCCCATCCCGACCGGTCAAGGACCCTTCACCAGTGAAATCAGGCGTTATCGTATTCCAAGGGACCTGAGGAAGCCCCCAAACCTGAACAAGTTTAACGGTCGCGGGGATCCGGATAAACACCTGATGTACTTCAATAACTACTGTAGCTACAGGGAGCTGGGACGCACGATGAAGTGCAGACTTTTCCCTCAGTCGCTCGAAGGCCGGGCATTAGAATGGTGGGAATCTCTGCGTCCCAACTCGGTCTCTTCTTGGGAAGGTCTTGTGGCAATGTTCTTGGCTAATTACACGGCCAACCGTTGTCAATATCGTTACGAAGAACACTTGGATTCGGTCGTCCAAGGAGAAAATGAACCATTAAGGGAGTTTATCGACCGGTTCATGACAGAGGCCGAAACAGTCCGCAACCTATCAGACACGGACAAACTGAAGTACCTCAAGCGTGGCATAAGAAAGAACCACAGATTTGCCGAAGAGTTTTCTTTGAACCGCTACTACGACCTCGGCCTGTTCCTTAGAAGGGCCAACGACCATATGGGCTATGAGGAGCAACTAGCGGCCGACAAGGGCGCCCGCGCGCGTCCCAGGGAAGAAACTGGCAGGTCGGGCAAGGGGCAAGACCGTGATAGTAAGCCCGAGTACCGGCCCAAGAAGTACGAGCAGCGTACCAAATTGAACACTCCGATCGCACAGATCTTCACGGAGTGCCAGAACAATGAATTCACTGGTGTGAGGCGACCTGATCCTTTAGTACTGAAGAAAGGAGGTCGGCCTACCAAGAAGTACTGCAGATATCACAAGAGTAAGGGGCATGACACCAATGACTGCATGGCCCTAAAAGATGACATAGAGGACCTCATACAGAAGGGCAAATTGAGGCAATATGTCAAAGATGAAGGTAACGATCGCCCTGATCGAAGAGCCGGTGGCCAACCCGCCAATGACAAAGGTAAGGCGATCGTTAACTCTACGATCGAGCAGGCACGTAACAGTTCAGAGGAAGAACGCGACCCCAGACAATCGAAGGGCCGCAACGTAGCCATGGTCATCCATGGAGGTAATCCGTTGGACATCAGAGAATCCAACAAGGCGATGAAGAGGAAGTGGAACGAACTCATGATGGTCGGTTCAACTTCAACCCCACGGCCGGCCTCTAATAGGCCGCCCATTTCCTTTGGGGACGAAGACTTGCTTGATGGTAAAGTTAATAACTATGTTCCTTTGGTAGTATCGGCCGTAATGGCCAACACTGAGGTCAGAAGAATACTGGTCGACCAAGGAAGCTCGGCCGACATCATGTTCGAAGAATTGATTGACAAGTTGAATGTGGATAGGAGCGAGATCATTCCCCAAGCAGTTCCAACCCCATTGACCGGTTTCAATGGGGCGACCACCTACCCACTGGGGACGATAGAACTACTTGTTACCTTTGGGGACGATACGAGCGGCAGCACGTCATACAGGACGGTCAGAACGACGTTCTTAGTTCTGCCAATCAAATCGTGTTACCACTGCATCATAGGCCGCCCAACATTGGGAAAATTGGGGGCCGTAGCCTCAACTGTACATCTGAAGTTGAAGTTTTACAGTAAAAACGACCAAGTAGTGACAGTGATGGCCGACATGGAAGCGGCCATGAGGAGCCATTTCCTCTACCAAGAGATTTGTGATATGGAGGTGGAAAGTGCTAAACCTCTGAATCTTGGAGAAGGGCATCAGGTCAATGTGGCCGACCTGGATGCTCGATACGACCCTGATAGCGACCCTGAGGAGGACGACGACGATTTAGCCCGCGAGCTAAAGAATAGACTCAAGAGGCCTGAACCCCACGGGGAATTGATCGATGTTCAGTTAATGGACGACCCAATTAAGACAGTTAAGTTGGGGAGCGACCTACCTGAAGAAGACAAGCAAGCGCTCATCACTTGCCTCAGGGAATACGCAGACCTTTTCGCATGGCAGGCATCAGACATGCCCGGGATCCCAATTGAAATCGCCTGCCACCAACTGTCCGTTGATGAGACAGCAAGGCCGGTCGCACAAAGGAGGCGAATCCAGAGCCAAGAGAAAGCATTGGCGGCCGCCCAGGCAGTTGACGACCTCATTAAAGCCAATTTCATCGAGGAAATTAAGTATACAACCTGGCTTTCCAACGTCGTGTTGGTCAAGAAGAAAAATGGTAAGTGGCGCATGTGCGTCGACTATACCGACCTGAATAAGGCATGCCCGAAGGACGCTTTTCCACTACCAAGCATTGACAAACTGGTCGACGGGGCTGCGGGCTATAAACTTCTGTCTTTTCTAGACGCCTATTCAGGATACAATCAGATCACCATGTACCCACCCGATCGGCATAAGACCGCGTTCATGACCGATCGGGGAAATTTCCAGTACAAGGTAATGCCCTTTGGTCTGAAGAACGCCGGAGCGACCTACCAGAGGATGATGAACAAAGTCTTCAGGCGGCAGATCGGTCGAATATCAGAGGTCTACTTGGATGATATGATCATCAAGAGCAAAACCGACCAAGACCACAGTAACGACCTAAGAGAAATCTTTGAAGAAGCTAGGAAGAATTCTTTAAGGTTGAATCCAGAGAAGTGCACCTTCGGTGTAAGGGCGAGCAAGTTCCTGGGCTTCCACTTAACAGAGCGGGGGATTGAAGCAAACCCTGACAAGTGCAGGGCGGTCGCCGACATGAGGCCGCCCACTACGAAAAAAGAGATCCAGCAATTGAATGGCATGGTCGCTGCCCTGTCACGATTTATACCTAAATCAGCGTGCAAATCTCTTCCATTGTTCAAGCTTTTGAAGAAAGAGGTCGAATTTGAATGGACCGATCAATGCCAGCGAGCATTGGACGAGCTGAAGGCGGCACTAACCAACCCGCCCATCATGACCAAGCCGCAACCGGGGGAGAAACTTTATTTATACTTGGCCATAACGGACGAAGCCATGAGCGCCGTTCTGGTCAGGGAATGCGACCTAAAGCAAAACCCGGTCTATTTCATCAGCAAGGTGTTTCAAGGCCCAGAGATCAGATACCAGAAGATCGAGAAGCTGGCCTTGGCGTTACTTGTGGCCGCTCGTAGATTACGTCCTTATTTTGTGGCCCACCAGGTCGTGGTAAGGACCGACCAGCCTATTAGGCAAATCCTTCACCGACCTGACCTTGCAGGGCGTATGATCAAGTGGGCTGTGGAACTCAGTGAGTTTGGAATTAAGTTTGAGGCCAGATCGGCCGCTAAGGCACAAGTATTGGCCGACTTCATCGCTGAGATGACCCCAACACCAGACGATCAGACCGTCACTACCTGGACTTTGCACGTAGACGGGTCCTCCAACATCAAAGGAAGCGGGGCCGGCTTGATACTTGAGAACTCGGAAGGACTTACTGTTGAAGTGTCATTAACTTTTGCATTTCACACTTCAAATAACCAGGCCGAGTATGAGGCGTGCATTGCCGGGCTGCAGCTAGCCAGAGAGTTCAATGTCGACCGTGTCGAACTTCACTCCGACTCTCTACTGGTTGTATCCCAGATTCAAAACCTATACGACGCAAAGGATGATATCCTGAAGAATTATTTGGCTAAGGTAAGGGATCTGCTCAAGCAATTCGACCGAGCAGAAGTTAAGCACGTCCCTAGAACAGAGAACGTGCGGGCTGATATCCTATCAAAGTTAGCCAGTACAAAGGCTCCTGGGAACCACAGAAGTCTAATTCAGGAGACATTAACACGGCCGAGCGTGTCTACTAAGCCAGCCCAACCATCAGCCATTCTAACGGTCGACTTGGATAAAGACTGGATCACTCCGATCTTACAATATATTCTTAATGGGGTAGAACCTTGCGACCAAAAGGAAGCAAAACTCCTGAGGTTACGAGCGACCAAGTACTCAGTGGTCGAAGGAAGACTATATAGAAGGGGCTTTTCATCCCCATTGCTGAGATGCCTCACGTCGGTCGAAGCCGACCATGTACTTAGAGACATACATGAAGGAGATTGTGGTGGCCACCAAGGTGGTCGGTCAATTGCTAAGAAGGCACTCAGGGCCGGATACTATTGGCCGACCATGGATGAGGACGCTAAGTTGCTTGTTCAGAAGTGCAAGAAATGCCAGATCCATGCCGATGTACATATAGCGCCCTCATCAGAACTGCACAGCTTAACCCCACCATGGCCGTTCGCTTGGTGGGGCATGGACCTCCTCGGTCCTTTTCCACCTGCACCAGGTCAGCTGAAATTCCTCATCGTCGCGATCGACTACTTCACCAAGTGGATTGAAGCAGAGCCACTTGCCACCATTACCTCAGCGAAGGTATCCAAGTTTTTTGGTCGAAACGTGCTCGCCCGCTTCGGAGTGCCCCAGCAATTGGTGACGGACAATGGAACCCAGTTCGCAGATAGGAAGTTCAGAGAAATGTTGGCCGACCTAGGTGTGAAACAGCGTTTCACCTCGGTCGAGCACCCACAAACCAACGGCCAGGCAGAAGCGGCCAACAGGGTAGTGCTGCGCGGACTGAAAAGAAGGTTAGATGAAGCCAAAGGCAATTGGGCAGAAGAGCTACAGTCGGTCCTTTGGGCCTATAGAACGACCCCTCACTCATCGACCGGGGAGTCACCATTTAGACTGGTCTATGGTACTGACGCTGTTATCCCGATTGAGATGGGAGAGCTAAGTTGGAGGACGACCAACCCACCAACCCCGGCCGCAAATGAGCAAGCAACAAGAGAAGAATTAGACCTGGTTGACGAGCTGCGAACCAAAGCGTCACTTAGGGAGCAACTCATCAAACAGAAGGTCGCTGCAAGGTACAACGCCCGCGTCCAGAAGAGGGAGTTCTCCATTGGACAGCTAGTCCTTAGAAGGGCCGGCGTGGGGAATAAGAACGCTCGCCAGGGAAAGCTCGCCCCGAACTGGGAAGGACCATACCGTGTCGTCAGCAAGACTGGAAAGGGAGCGTACGAGCTGGAAACCATGGAAGGGGCGACCATCCCCAGAACATGGAACGCTGACAAACTGAGAAAATATTATGTTTAAGTTGTAAACATTGATTGATCAATAAAGAACAGGCGGTCGCTCTTTCTCCCCACAGGGGTTTTTTACTGAGGACCGACCTTAAAATTCGACTTGTGTACTTTATTTTCATGCGAATTGTATGCACGGTCGCTCACCATGCGAGTAGCCGCCGAGCGGCCTAAAAAGAGTGCCATCGAATGGCCCAATCAATAGCCGCCGAGCGGCCTAAAAAGAGTGCCATCGAATGGCCCAATCAGTAGCCGCCGAGCGGCCTAAAAAGAGTGCCATCGAATGGCCCAATCAATAGCCGCCGAGCGGCCTAAAAAGAGTGCCATCGAATGGCCCAATCAGTAGCCGCCGAGCGGCCTAAAAAGAGTGCCATCGAATGGCCCAATCAATAGCCGCCGAGCGGCCTAAAATGAGTGCCATCGAATGGCCCAATCAATAGCCGCCGAGCGGCCTAAAATGAGTGCCATCGAATGGCCCAATCAGTAGCCGCCGAGCGGCCTAAAAAGAGTGCCATCGAATGGCCCAAACAATGGCCGCCGAGCGGCCTGAAAAAGTGTTTCCGAATAGTGACTCATAAGAAATTCAATGTCGCGACCGACCGTAGTAAAAAGAATCAAATCGACTTACAAAAGCAATTAAACAAATTGTCACTGATTACAATCAAAGACGCCTTGGTCGAAGCCAGGGCGCCCCATTCAAACACCGCTCGCAGGCGGGCAAAGATTACAGTTTAAGAAAATTACAAGCTAAGAATCGCTGGGGGCTGGGTAGATGACCACCTCCTCTTGAAGAACTTTCCCTTTGGACACCTTCTTGGGGCGGACGATCTTCTGATCGACCACGCGATGGCCACTTTGCACAATCTCACGGTCGACCCCCAGGGCAGGGTAGAGGATCTTGATCTGGCTGACCGCATTTTCGAACTGACCCTCCGCAGCTCCCTTCGCCTTGTCAAGAACGTCCTTGTAGCGACCTCTTAAACTGTTCTTTTCCGCCTCCACTGCTTCCAGCTCAGTTTTCAGACCAGCGACCTGGCTCGACAGCTCTTTATTCTTGGAAGAGAGGCGTTCGACCTCTTTCTCAGCTGTTTCCTTGTCAGCGACCGCCTTGTCTAGAGAAGACTCGGCCAGTGTTTGAGCAGAGACAGCAACCACAAGCTGGCGTTCTGCTTCGATAAGCTTCCTCTCATTGTCAGCGGCCGCTTCGACTCTTGGTTCGAGCTCCTTCATTTTCTTGAGCAGGTCGTCGCGCTCGCCCCTCATTTCTGCGAGCAATGACAAGGCAGAATTCAATTTAAAGTTTTTATCGACTAGGTCGTCTTCAAGCAATGAATATCTATGGGCAAGGCGCCTACCTTCCAGGCGACCTGATTCTTCATCTTGGTATTTCTTGAACAGAACACCAGCGGCCTTCATTGCATCGGCCATCACCTCGAAAGGCTCCTCCTTGAAACGAGCACAGTCTTCATCACCCAACCCAAGCAGGTCGATGTTAGGCGACCGGTTGTGCCCGTGGCTTTTTCCACTCTTATGCTTCTTTTTCTCGCCCCCATCATCGACCGACCTGTTCCTCTTGGATTTTCCTTGATTTTTAGGTGGGCTGCTCAGATCAATGGCTTGTGCTGGTGTGCCCGCCCGAGGAGCCTGACGATCAGGCTGAGATCCGGTCACATCAGTTTGAGGCGTACCCCCAGACTGAGCCGCAGGTATGACGCGGGCGGGTGAAGTATCGCCGTCCTCGGCCGCCCATTGCTCCAACAGGTCAAAGTCATTCATGCTGGTCATCTTAACTGCAAAGGCAAAAGCAGATGGTTAGTTAACAAAACAAAGTGACAGAAAATAAAAGATGTGAGCAACCACCGACCAAGAGCGGCCTTGACATTCTTCTTAGTACGGGCATCCACAACGTTCTTAACTTTGATGCGACCCTCAGGGACTAGGGACGCAATCCTTCTCAATCTATGGATCGTCCCCCTGTCCAGGTCGTCAAGATCAGCGTCCTTGAAAGCATACTGGCCCGGCTTTTTGGAGAAGTGGTTAAAACTCCACACCGTAGGAAACAGGGGGGTTCCTTCTTGATCGTTGGTCATTTGGGCGACCGCATTTTGGGCCTCGGCCGATTCAGGAACGACCCAAAAGAATTCCTTTTTCCACCCGGTCGTCAACGATTCCAGATATGGCTTGAAGAAGTTGTATGTCGACCGGTTTTTGAATGAGACCGCTTCCTTGCGGGCGCCCTTGGAGCCTTTTTCATAAATATAGCTCATCTCAAACAAATGGAAGAACAGTCGTATGGAGACCGGTCGTTTTAAAACCACAAGGACATCTTCATACGCCTGCAGGAACGCCCAAGCGTTCGGGTTCAGCTGAGAAGGGGCGGCCTGAAGATACCGTAGAGCCTGGCGTTGGAACCTGGTGAATGGTGGAATTATACCCATGCGTTCGAAAACGATGCGGTACATTGTGAATTTTAACATATCAGTCCAGGCCGCAACGTGTTCCCCCTTCGCCATACCTTCTACCGTCCAACCTTCATTCAGCTCGGTCGCAAGAAACTCCAGGTCTTGGCTTCCCCGTTGAATCTTGCTGCGCTGACCCCTCAGGTTGAGAGAAACCCAGGACATATCCTTTGTAGCAGCAACCTCAGGATCTTCTCCATGGTCGCCCTATTGATCTCTTTCGGCCGTCTCATTTACGTCGGTCGCAGCATGGTCGGCACCTTCCTCACTGGCAACCCGTGCGTTGCTCACTGCAGTTTCAGCAACCACAACCTCGGAGTACGGTACCCCATCTCTGTCCGGCCGCGTTCCGGATCTGCTAGATGAAGTCGAATTCTGGGTCGAAAACCCAGAGGAAGAAGATTCGTCACTAGAAAAAGGTGACCGGTCAGGCGCAGAACTCTGTTCCACTGGTCGTGTCATATTTTGCGCAAGAGAAACGGCCGGGACTCCAAATATACGGCGGGTTTGTTTAGTCCGCGCCAGAATGAACCTGTGGAGGGGAATAACAGTCAGGGTCTTGCTCGCGCGTGGGAAGGGGCGACGTGGTCGTCCCCAGACCTGACACCCCCTCCATCAGATGGGACATTAAAACTCAAATAAAGTAAGAGCGGTCGCAATTACCTGGAATTAGAGCAAGAGGATTTCGAGCGAGCTTCGACGGCAGCGAGCGAGCTTTTGCAGAAGCGAGCGAGCTTGAAGCGAGCGATCAGCGAGAGCAGCGGAGAATTCGGAGAAAAGTGCAAATGATGTGCCCTATGAGTCCCTTATATAATGGGCCAACCGTCATCATGGGCCGGAAGTGAAGAGGCGCGACTCTTCATGTACCATCATTACTTAAACTCCTCGAATCTCTAAACGTCACCTCATTAAAGCAGCTGTCGCCTCAGCACTCATGACGATTTATTGTCAGGCATCACCCCCGAGACGGCACCTGGCCCGTATGGCCAGGCCGCGTGGCAGCGACCACGCAATCAAATTATCAGCGATCGACCAGGTTACGTGCGACCACACGGGTGGCAGCGACCGCCTTCCCATCGGCCAAACGTCACATCTCAAACGGAGGTCAGAAGCGACTGACTCCAAACTCAACGATCAATAGGCGGCAGCGACCGTCAGTTCCCTTCCACAACTCGAATGCAGGGGGGCAACGATTCAAGCCTCAGCCCGCTCTCAAGCGACCTAGGCTTGGGGGGCAACTGTTCTGGAGTGGCCCAATAGGCCCAACGAGACAGTCTAGCGCAACCTACAGCAAGGGGGTGCTGCGTGCAGCAGCCAGGTGCAACCTGGGCCAGCGGCCCACTCGACCAAGGCCGGCCCAACGCGGCCCATCATCTACCTTGCTCCGCAAGATGCGGCCGATCCCGTAAATTGCGCAACGGCTAGAACGCCAGTCTTATATATACCACACCAGCATGTGGCTTCAGGTATGTTTTACTCACCTTGTGACCCTGCCCGTTGAAGCACCTCTGACTTGAGCGTTGGAGTGCCTTTGCAGGTACCACCCGCGTGCGGCTTACAACTCGGTCCCTCATCACAGCGACCGACCTACGTTATCAACAACAACCCATCGTATTGATCAGGTACGATCAAAAAGAAACATGCGTGCCCTTATTGAAATGTCCTAAGGCCTTGGGCAGAGCCATAGGATTGCATTACAAGAAAATTACTTTGAACTAAAAATCACAAGAAAATCGACGGTCCCCCAATTCATAAATGCTTTAGATGCAGGATAACGGCGCACAAGGATGATGATGTCCTCTCTAGTATTTCGAACGCCTTCAATAGCATTGACAAATGACTCTTCATGCCCCTAGAAGGGGTTATTGCCTTCATTGAAGTTCAACCATTTGGATTCGATCAGATCCTGAATCACATGTCTCAGCGCCTTGCAGTTTTCCACTGAATGCCCAATTGCGCCTGCGTGAAAATCGCATGTGGCATTTGGGTCGTAGCCCCTCGGGAAAGGAGGTTCAATAGGTCTCATCGGGCGGGGAGAGATTAAGTTGTGACTGGTGAGGTGATTGAACATGTCTGAGTAGGATACGGGAGTTGGATCAAACGGTACATGTTTCCTTTCTGGATAGTTTGGTGGCCCATAGATTCTACTGGTTTGGGTAGAGAAGTGCAGGGCTTGGGGACGGTTTTTGGAAGCGTAAGAGGCTTTCCCTGGTCCTGTTATGGAATTGGTTTCTCCTTCATCGTTTTCGGTTGAACCGTGAGTAATTTTCCCGTTTCTCATTCCGCTTTCTAACCTTTCCCCTATGGTGACCATGTCTGAGAAGTTAGAGGATACACTCCCAATCAACTTGTCATAGAAGGGTGACTGCAAAGTGTCCCTGAACATGGATACCATCTCCTTTTCCAGTAAAGGTGGTGCCACCTGCGCTGCTAGTCCTCTCCAACGTTGGGCGTACTCCCTGAACGATTCATGGTTTCTTTTCACCATATTCTGCAACTGTGCTCTATCAGGAGCTATGTCGATGTTGTATTTATATTGCTTGAGGAAAGCATCGGCCAGATCTTTCCAACATCGAATGTGGTTGCGTTCCAACTGCATGTACCATCTTGAGACTGCCCCAGCTAGACTGTCCTGGAAGTAGTGAATGAGCAGTTTATCATCATGTGCAAAGGCAGCCATTTTTCTACAATACATGGTCAGATGGCTAGCAGGACAGGTTACACCCATGTATTTATCAAAATCTGGCACCCTGAATTTGGGAGGAATGACCACATTAGGGACGAGACACAGGTCATAAGCGCCGGTTGCCCCAATATTGGATCCTTCAACTGCTCTCAACCTTTCCTCAAGCATTTGTAGTTTGTCTTTGGCTTGAGGGTTCTCCATAGAGTGATTGTGAGGGATCCCACTCATACCATAGTAAGGATGAATTATCGGAACTATGGCTGGGTTCACATTTGGGGTATGTGAATGAGTGGGGTTCCTGAGGTTGGAACCCTGAGCTTGAGCGTCAACTATCAGCGGTGGAGGGCAGCCAAGTGGGAGTCTTTGTGGTGCGATGACGGGGTTTGGGTTTTGAACTTGTGGTGCCCCCGGATTACCATCTTGACCCGTTGGTGCGAGCTGTTGTTGGCCCGCGACTCCTGAGGGACCGTCTTCTGGATTAGCATCGACTGTCGGAGGTGCGTAACCTTGTGGAAGTCCGTAAGGAGGCCATATGTAACCCTGGTCATTAGGCCCAGTATGGTGCACTGTATGCGGGATCCCGAGTCCATTGGGAGAAGGAGGGTTGGTAACTTGATTTTCCGTGTTCCCAGCGGAGACATCTTCACTTGTGTCTTTGCCCCTCAAAGCTTGTAAAACCTTTAAGATTTCAACCATCTGTTCTTTCATCCCATCTATTTCTGCCCTAAGCTCTTGATTGCCTAGGTTCTGATGTGGATTGCCTTGATCTGGGTTATCTTGAGGCGGATTGTCCTGATTTTCTTCCATGTTTCTAGCCTGAGAACGAGCCCAATAGCGATGTTGACGCACCAGCTTGCTTTCTTTTTTTTTTTTTACTCTCTGTTGATAGGGTACATGATATGAGTATATGGATGGATGAAAATATGAGTGATGCATGGACAAGTGAATGAATGGGAACATACAATGTATGTGTATGGGTTTTATGCTTAATGAAATGAATGCATGTAAGGACTTTTATCATTTTTTTTTTGAAATAATGATTTTGTATGATGGATGAAAGAAGAATGATGTTACACGTGTTAAAAATAAAAGAAGATTTTTTTTGGGGTGATTCAACTTTGAGAAAGCAATAACTATATGTAAAAAAGGAGAAGGAAACAAATGGGTTTGATGATTTGATTTTTTTTTAAAAAAAAAATATCTACGATGATGCAGCGGGTAGGTGAATTGCCCTTGTGTCCTAAACAGGTTTAGGTCTTACATAAAGGTCACGGTCTAGGGCTACTTGTGTGATCAACCTCTCAGGTAGTTCTATTCACTTCCTCACAAAGGTTTCCAGAGCTAAAATCCCTTTCACGATATGACCCACAACGATAGCGAGCTATCTGGTGTGGGATGCCGCGAAAGAGCATACTCTGGTTGAGATTTTCATGAGAGTCAGACAGATAAATCCAGAATGACTGTCACTAATCATCTCCGCTCGTCCTAAGTTATTTTTCAGACCCGGGTATAGGGCCCCACTCAGAAGTGTGTGAATAAATAGGTGTAGGTGATGTGTGTGATATAAGCAACCTAAACTACCCATGCTGCAAGAGAAAATACAGATAATAGTACAAATGTTTTCTATCCTAAGGTTCAATAAAGCAAATAAACAGATAAATAAAATAGACACGCTAATAGAAGGACTAAGGGTAAACAAAGCACCAAACTAAAAATAATCTACACATTTAACTAAATTAGGCCTGACCCTCTTAAATAATCCCCAGTGGAGTCGCCAGCTGTAGCGACCGAAGAATCCGAGGAGGGATTCCTCGTTGCTTTTGAACAATGGAGCCGCCATCAATATTTATTTTTAGGAAAACATTGAAAAAACCTTTGTTTTTGGGTTCGGGGGTCGATTAAGTGCGGGGAAGGTACAAGCACCCCGCAACATCCTAAAAAGGTTACCTTTTAATTTAATGTGTAGAAAAATTAGTTTAAAGAAAACACTTTAATTTACCCTTTTTTGTTATTTGCAAAAAAAACGGAAAAGAAGACTTAATAAAAATTTTATTTTTTTGCGCTCGACGGGAGTGGGCCCCCGCTCCTACGTATCTCCGGGTGCGATGGAGAAATCAAAGCTACGTAGTTCTTGGGTAGAAAATATTTGTGTGTTGGTATTTTTTATTTTTTTGAAAAGTTTGGGAAAACTAGAGACCGTTCATGGTGACCAAACAGATAAATCCAGAGTGGTCGTCATTAATGGCTTATTCGGAAAAGAAGGTATTTATAGCGTTCAAACAAGCGAGGCCCAGAGTGACCACTATAGACGACCTATTTTTTTTGCGCGAATTCGATTTTTCGAAAGAAAGAAAAAAAACGGTTCGGAAGCATCACGTTGTGAATAAAAGCGGAGTAGGTGATAAAGGGGGGTGCAAATAATAAAGGAGTTGTATTTAAAAGGGAGGTGTGAATAGCGTTTTGACGCTAGAAAAAAAAGTGTCACCGGGGGTGCAAATAGCGCTTTGACGCTAAAAGAAAATGGTGGCCGGGGGTGCAAATAGCGTTTTGACGCTAAAAAAAAACGATTGACGGGTCTATTACCTTTTTTACTATTCTACCCTAGAGCACGTGGTTCTTGAAACGCTTTTCCTTAAAAAAAAACCTAGACTAGACAAGTGGTATTTTGAAAGCGGATTATGGAGAAAAATTCTTTTGTTGTTTTTTTTTGTCATAGTTATCATCTAAATAAAAGGGGGCCTTTTTACTTTTTTTGAAAAAGTTTTTTGTTATTATATTATTTTTTTTTAGAAAAGAGTAGTGACACTAGTAACCATTTATTTTTTAAAGAATATTTTTTAGTATTTAAAAAAAAGGCTTTATTTAAATCCGAAAATAAAAAAGGAACACATTTTTTATCACTTTTTTTAATCCGAAAAATAGTAACCATTTATAAAAAAAATCAACATTTTTTTTTTACTCTCTTTTTTTTTACTCCGAAAAAATAGTAATTGTTTAAAAAAAAACAACACATTTTTTTTTAACACTTTTTTTTTAGGTTTATTTTAAATCCGAAAATAGTAATCATTTTTTTTAAAAAAACAACATATTTTTTTTAGCACTTTTTTAGTCCGAAAATTGCAACATAAAAAAAACCATAATAACAACATATATACATCTATAAAAACAGCAACTAAACTAAAAAAAAGCAATAATATGTTCAAAAAAAAACAACCAATACTAATATTTATAAAAAAGTCAATAACTAATATTTATATAAAAAAAGGCAACCAATATATTTTTTAAAAACGTGAACAACAATAATAACAATAAAAATGGCAATGATAATATGAACAAAATTACAATAACTAAAAAATACAAAAAAAAGCAACAATACTACAAATTATTACATTTTTGTACCTTGAACAAATCCAAGCTTTTCTTCTTCGGATCTCTTCAATACAACAAAAAATTTAAACTAAAAAAAAAATCTAAGAAGGAAGAAAAGAAGGGGAAGAAAATTTTTCTAAAAGAAACTCTAAAAAAAATTTCTTTCTCTCTTTGAAACCCTAGTTTTTTTTTAGAAAATTTTCCCCCTTTTTTTTTTCTCTAAGAGTCAAAACCGTCCCCCCTCCTCTAAGTGGGGAACCCTATTTATACAAAAAAACTTGCTCTTGCTTCTCTTCATTGCTCCACTTCAACCACTCTTGGATAGTGATGATGATCTTTTTGATATGATGGAGGTTTGGGGGGGGAGTTGTTGAAGGGGAAAATAAAAAATGAAGACATGTGAGATGAGGGGAGAGGGGGGCCGTAGGTATGTGGTGAGGAAGGGGAAGGGAGTGCCATGTGTGAAGTGTGTGATAGGGGGGATTGGAGAAGTGATGAGTGAATGTGAGAGAGGAAAAAAAAAGAAAGGGAAAGAGTGAGGAGAAGAGAGAGTGCCGTAGGTGAGGGAGAGAAAGAGGGGATGAAGTGAAGGTTGAGTGAGTGGAAGAAAGAGAGAAAGGATGGTTGAGTGTGAGTGGGAGAAAGAGAAATGAAGGTTGAGTGTGAGAGAGGGAGAATGGAGTAGGCGTAGGAATGGAGAGAGAAGAGGGAGGTTGAGTGTGAGAGTGTGATGGGGAAAGGAGATATGGGGAAGTGGGGTTGTGTGTGGAAGTGGAATTGAGAGAAAAGAGGAGAGGTGGAGTGTGGAAGGGAGAAAGCAAATTTCAAGGAGAAAAAAGGGGGGTGGGGTCGAATATGGGGTTAGGTTGGAGTGGGTTGGATGGAGTTGTGTGTTGGGTTATGGGTTGGATATGGGTTAGGGTTAGGATATGGATTGGGTTTGGTGGAGGAGTTGGATTGGGCTTGGTGGGGGAGTTGGATATGGGTTAGGGTTAGGATATGGATTGGGTTTGGTGGAGGAGTTGGATTGGGCTTGGTCTAGGGTTATGCGAATTGGGCATAAGGTTTGGTGGAGGAGTGGGCTTTAGATGGCCCAATCCTAAATGCACCTCTATATATATTTTTTTACAAACCTCCCCTATTTCCTCCTTTGCTTATTTTGTTTGGATACTTCTAGTTATTATTTTTTCAAAAATTAAAACTTGTAGCAAACTAAAAATAAAATAAAACATGGCATGAAAAAAAAAGAATATTATTTTTCTCAAAAATAAATAAAATTTCGTTTTTTTGGATAGGACAAAATTAGGGTATTACAATCGCTATAAAAACTTTTAACCTTTCTACTTAATTGATTTTCAAAAATCTGTAATAGACAACTTTGAATATGTCAAGCACTTCACTTTTATTTTTCACAAAGTATACTACAATGTGGTCAAAGCAATTATAAATAAAAGTGATAAACTATCGTTTTCCATTTCTGGTTAATGTTCTATCTATTCGCATATATCTGAGTAAGTCAAAACTAATACTCAGATTTCCTTACTGATTTATGCGAAGTCTTGAAAATTATTGCCTGACTACAAAAATCACAATTTTTTTTCTTAAGTCATTTAAGAAAATAACTTTTGAAAAATGCTATCTATCTCTTATTGAAAAGAATAGTATAGTGTGCAAAGTCAAAGTCAAACACGTGTAAAAGTCAAACACTGCGTAAAAAATCATTGTTTAAAGAAAACTTTCGATAGACGAAGTAAACACTCTGTAAAAAAAATCATTGTTTAAAGAAAGTTTTCATCAGACTCAGCGTCATTTTCTTGTTTTCAGCAACGGTGTATGTTCAAAACATAGTCAATAACCATCCACGAACCTTCGCATTCACCAACAATATTGATTTCAGAAATTATATCAACAAATTGCTATTCAGTCAAGTTAGCCTGCAGGGCAGAGCTTGGCCTGTTCATACACTTGCGTGTCATATGACCTGGTCTCTTGCAATTGAAACAATTAAATGGAGGAGCAGCGTCATTTCTAGGCGGTAGTTGAAGTTTAGAATATGGGAAATTTGGGGGGTTCCATTCGAGTTGCTGTTCCTTTGAGCCTGATTACCGTTTTAATTTTTGAAAGATTTTCTAGAAAATTATATTGCAATCAGTATTATATATTGCAATATATCGTAAAAATTATAACTTTTCAAAATAATGTTATTGCTAAAAAGCAATTCTATGATTTAAAATCATTAACCGTTGGCGTTAACCACTAACGGTAACAAAAGATATGAATAATAAAATTATGCAACTTCAAAATTGTTGGTTCGAGTAGGTTCCCAGGAAAGAGAGGTGGGTCACAATGGACACACTTAAGTACCAAGTCTTTCCTAGCCAGAACTTTTCCCAAACAAGATGAATTAAAAAAATTCATTCTTATAGAGATGATTATTCTTTTTCCATAGAATTAACAATAATATAGAGATAATCATTCTCTTTCTATAAGACAGTATAGAGAAAATTATTCTCTTTCCAATGATAAACTGTATAGAGAAAATCATTCTCTTTCTATCGATAAATAGTATAGAGAAAATTATTCTCTTTCTATAGGAATATATCTTTAGCTATTTTATCTCTTCCTTTCTGATCAGCTGTTTCAGTGAGCACTTGAATGTCATCTTTTAAATGTTGGCAACATATTGCATATTTAATAAAAATTTATTTTGTTGCCATTGTTTTAATTGACATTCTTGAAAATGAAACGATTTGTTGAAGTTAGAAACAGCAGAATCAGAGCCAGTAATGTCATCGGTAGTCATGACTAAATTTGAAACGTCTTAAAATTGTTGTTTTTGAGTTTCAGAAAAGTATTTCAGAAAATCAATCACCGAAGAAATTACTGGGTTGAGTCGCGGACTAAGTCGCTCTCTTTAAGACGTTTCGTGGCACTGCTCAAAATTGTGCAGGCAGGCTATCAACCACGACGTCCCCAGGATAAAACAACCCAGTCAAAACTGTTACGAAATATCACTGCACGGTGAAATTTCGCTCAAGAAATACACCTTTATATTATGGTTCGAAGACCACTCAAATATGGTACTAAGACCACTCTAATATGGTACGAATACCACTCTAATTTAAGAAGAAAGGAAATTGGGGAGGGAGAAGAGAAGAAAACTCGGTACTGCTTCGAGTTTTCGGTGCAAAGAATGAAGTGAGGAAATGTCCTATTTATAGGAAAAAAACTCGACTTGCTGCGCAAGTAAGTTGTTGGAGAAAAATCCTCAACAGATAAGAATGGCCTACTTGCTGCACAAGTCAAGTTGTTGGAGAAAAATCCTCAACAGCTAAAAACGGCCGGTTCAGCGTATCTGGTCAGTTAAACGAATCTGGACAGTTTGCGGGCGACGCACGAAAATAAAATAAAAATAATTATTTTTCGCAAAGAATAAATTACACCTCATAGCCCAAGCCCAAGCCTAGGCCCGGCCCGGCCCGATCGGGCGACCCGGTCAGATGGCGCGTGCGTGTGTGGTAGTCAGTTAGTGTGCGTGCTATCCCATTTATAAAACTGCGTGCTATCCCATCATAGGGGAATTTCGACTATTAAGATTCTGATTTTTTACAAGCACAACAATATGTAAAAATCTCGCTTCCTATTATTTGCAGCATCACATTTTGCAGAGTATGGATCCTCACTAGTACTTGTGAGACAAGTTACGAGAGAGAGAGTGACACAAATAAAAAGATAATAACATTTATTGGATATATTATTAGATTGTATGTGTCTCAATCTCTCATAACTTATTTCGCAAGTACTTGTAAGAATTCAAACTCCAATTTGCAAGCTTGTTGACGGAAAGCATTATGCTCTCTATATAAATATGAGAGATAATAAATCTCATCTTCTTGTCTAGATAAATTCGACTTTGTGAGCTTTCGAGGGATAATGTTACTGGAATGATAGACATCAATCACAAATTTTGAGGTCTTTGAAAATCTCCTCACAAGCTTGACCGGGATCCCCCTTTTCCCATTCCATAAGTGTTACATTTAGTCATGTTAGGGATCTATTAGAAAATTTTTAGGAGCAGCTGGTCCAAGGCCCTCAATTAGGTCTGATCCCTAATTGTCGTCCACTATCCACCAAAATTATTAACAAAAAATAATTGTCCTCCAAAGACTAAAATAACTAACAAAATAAACATTTCCTAACTTCTCAGCCTGTGTTCGGGGTGGTTGAGTTTTTGGTTTTTTGGTTTTGAAAATCAATTTCAAAACCAAAACATATTCAGGTAAAATGGGGTTGAATTAGTTTTATTTTTTAATTTCAAAACAATTTTTCATCAAAACTCAAAACCAAAAAAATAGGTTTTATGATTTCTGTTTTTATTCTAACGCTAGCATGTCACTAGGGATGGCAAAGCGGTCCGGCCCGGCCCGTTTTGCCTTCGGCCCGCTAAAAACGGGGCGGGGCGAGTCGGCCCGCCAAAAATGGCGAGTTCAAAAGACTGGCCCGGCCCGCTAAGTGATGGGCTTGCGGGTTGGCGGTCCGGCCCGTCTGAATTTTTTTTTTCAATATTTTTGAACAAAAAACTTACATGTTTTTAACATTTCAATTTCAATAAGATTTTTCACCTGCTTTTTAAAATAGATTTTTTATAAAGCATTTTTAACAAATTTTTACTTTAAAAACTCTTGACATATTCAAAATAAAAGTATAAAACAATAATAGCATTGGAATTACTAGGATTAACTATATAGCAGCTAAAAGTATAAAACAAAAATAACATTGGAATTACTAGGATTAACCATTAAGAAATGTCACCTAAAAGGCTAGAACCATCAACCAAAAGGTCCAAATCCATAATTCGATCTTAAAAACCAAAATAAGTATTTTGATTGCTTGATAACTAGGGATTAACCATCAAGCAACCAAAATAAATATTTTTAGGAACCAAAAAACCATAATAAGTACAACCTCAAAGTCTAGAGATTCAAATTACATAATATTGGCTAACAAAATATAGCATTGTCTAACAAAACAAGAGTGAAACATCTAAATTCTAATCTTCAATGTCAATAACATTAGATGCACACTTAGAACCACTTGGACCATCTTTTTCATCTTCATTGTCATCATCATTTCCATCTACATCATAAAACAACGAAATAAATATGGTTGGTAGAAAATATATATAAAAAATAATAGTAAACCATATTCACGTTAAATAAATTACCATCATCAAAGGCATGAATCCAATTGCGAGAACATATCAATGCTTCCACATTTTCAGACAACAGGCGATTTCTATACTTGTTAAGCACTCTAGAACCAATGCTAAAAGAAGATTCTGATGCAACGGTGGTAATAGGAATGCTTAATAAGTCTCGAGCCATTATTGAAAGTTCTGGAAATCTTTGTCTAGTGTTCTTCCACCATTGTAGTACATCCAAGTGTTCCGAGTAATCAAGACTCAACGCCGGCTCTTCCAAATACATGTCAAGCTGACTTTGTCCAGTTTTAGGAGCAGCACCAGATTGTTCTCTAGCCACTCTAATTTCCTAAAATAATGGCAATACAATAATAACATAAAAAACCAGAAATTATACCGGCAGATCAAGTTATGTGAAAGTTATTATATTGGTAGTAGATGGTAATTGTTGAATTCAATTGTAATATAGATTATAGCACTCTTCAATTGTAATACTATAAATCATAATACTATAAGTTACTATAATGAAACCAAAAAATTAACTCACATCAAATATGCTTGGCTCGGTTGAAACGATAGGAGTCTTTGAAGCATTGGAAGAAGAAGGAATGGAATATTCTGAAAAGAGCTTGTACAATTTTTTCTTTATGTTGTCCACCTTTAACTCCGAAGTTAATGGATCAATCACTTTATAGCAATAACCCAATGTTTCCAACTTTATTCTTGGATCTAATACAGCCCCAAGTGCAAGAACAACACTATATTCATCCCAATACTTCTCAAATTTCACAATCAACATTTCAGACATGCTTTTGATAACTTCATCTACATCTTTTTGGTTGTCTATTAAAAGACGTTGAATTTTCCAAATTTGCAAAAAGTACAAGTTGGAAGTGGGATAGCTTGTGCCGGACATCAATGTGGTAATATCATAAAATGTCAGCCTCTTATTCTTCTTGATTGTAGTAGGTTCCACTGACTCACACTCTTCTCCAAGATCTAAGTCTAAATCTTCATCATCACTCTCGTCAATTGGAGCCAAGAAATCCATATCAAATCAAAGTCCTAAAACACAATAAATTCAATTTTAATTACCAAAAAATATTCTAATAGGAGAGTGAGGAACATGTTTGAGTCTGAGACATGTCTCATCATCACACAAAGCAATGGGCATGATTATTTAAAATATAGAACAAACATAACAAAGTTCTCAAATAAACATACGTTTAATAGGGTGATTTACTGAACCTACTTGAATTGAAATAGGCAATATGCTTTTGCACAAAGCCACAAACTGAATCGCTAGTTCTTGCTTTAAAGGAATTTCATAATTTTCATTTTTCTATAGACACTAAACATTAACAGACAGACACACCGCAGGCGCACGCATATAATCCCTATCTAGGAAAATTTAATTTCATTTTTCTATAGAAAAATAAAGGAATTTCATGTTTCATACACACAAGCATATAGTTGGATCTCATCTCTCCTAAAAGTGAGAAAGCACTGTTATGTCACTTACAAAGCCCTAAACAACAAAAAATCAGTTAAGACATGAGAATAAGAAAACTTACCGTTTGAATCAGATTATCACCGAAGAGATGAGAGTGAGGAGGTTGAATTGGATCCTCTTGTTGAGAGATGAAAACGAGATCGCAGCAAAGCCAAAGATAGAGACGTAGTAACGTAGTAGAGAGAAGAGAGGATGAGAAAATGAGATGAGGGAATCGAGAAGGAGAAGTGGAATGGATAGTGGGCCGCTGGAAGTGGAAATGGAATGGATAATGGGCCGTTGGAAATTGGAATAGATTTTTTTAAATTTTTTTTTAAAAAAAAAACGGGCTGACGGGCCGGCCCGCCCCATATTTGCTTTAGCTCGTGGTTTTTTTTTGGCGGGGCGGGCTCAACGGGTCAGCGGTCCCAATACCTCAGCCCGGCCCGCCTTTTTTTGGCGGGTCAACGGGCCGGCCCGGCGGGTCAAACCCGTTTTGCCATCCCTACATGTCACCACCAATGGTCACTGACCACTACAACCACCACCAACCACCACTTTAAACACCGCCGGCTACTGCTCTAGCCACCGCCGGCTACTGCTCTAGCCATCGCCGGCTACCGCTCTAGCCACCACCTACCACCACTCTGGTCACCGTCAACCACCACCAACTACCACTCCAACTATCACTCTGACCACCGTCGGCCACCACTATGACCACCTCTAATCATCAATCTAACAACCTCCAACCACCACTTCAACCACTGCTGACTACCACTCTGGCCACCACCGACCACCACTTTGGCAACCATCAACGTCTACTTTGACCACCACCAACCTTCGACCACCAGTTTGGCCACCATCAACCACCATTTGGACCACACCAACCTGTGACCTCCGCCGACCACTACTATGACCACCTCTGATCATCAATCTGACCACCACCAACTACCACTCCGACCACCACCAACCAGGATTTCAACCACCATCGGCCGCCACTCCGACCACCATCGATCACCATTCTAGGCACTGTCAACCACCACTTTGACCATTGTCGATCACCACTCTATCCACATATAATCACTAATCTGACCACCACCGACTACCACTCCGACCACTGCCAACCACCAGTTCGACCACACCGATTATCACGTTGAACACTACTTTGACCACCACCGCCCACCACTTCATCCACCTCTGTTCACCAATCCGACCATCACCTACTACCGTTCTGACCACCACTCCGACCACCGGAAACCACCGCTTTAAACAACATCATTGCCAAAAAGATAAATACATTAAAACGGTTGTTTATAAAAAAAAAGTATTCCAAAAATTGAATTTTTTTTAACAATAGATGTTGAAAAGAAATAGAAAAAAAAGGAGAAACTTCCGAGGCAAGCTGAGAGGGGGTGAAACATTCACACGAATTATTATTACTTCACTATTGACAAAAAAAAAAGAATTATTACTTCACTCACTCCACAGTCAACAGTTTCACAGTTAAATTCGGGTAATTAGGGTTTGAAATACCCGCCAATGCTCTCTCCTCTCTCTTTTCTCCGTGACTGTGCATGCAATGGCGATGGAGGAGGAGAAAGGCGGAACCCCTAAACCCAACGAAAATTCTCCTCCGAAGAAGCACAATCCACCGATTAATTTAGGTGCCAGAGATCGCATTGTCTCAGTTGCTTCCAATTTGGCTTCCCAATCTCTTCACAACTCCGATCCTAACGCTTGGGGTGTCCTCACTGCCATCTCCAACAATGCCCGCAAAAGACAGCAAGTTCGCCTTCTTCCCCTCAATTTCGTTTTTTTATTATATTTTTTAAAATGCCATTTTAGTCTTATTATTTACTAAAAGAAAAATTTACTTACCCTGTTACAATGTAGAATTGGGCCATTAGTTAAATTAACTAAATTTAGGTTATTATGTTGAATTAGCTTGGTTATGATTGTAATAATCATGCTTATAAAATTAACCTAATTGGCTGAGTGTTCATTATTTTTGGGTTAATGTAAGCTTGTTTGCGGATTCAAGTGTTTAAGAAGTTGTTATGGAGATTTTCAATTAGTAGTTTAGTAATGGTTGTGATAACTGCACTTGCTAGAGCACATGTTGGGGAGAATATTGATAGGCACAATTCAATGTTTAAGTGGTATTTCACTCTCAGTAAATGGCATGCACATGTTCAATATTTTTAATTTAGGCTAAATTGCGCTTGGAATCCTTTAAGTTTATTTAAAAATCCCGGATTCGTTGTTTAAATTTTTTTTCTCTCATTCAAATCTTATCTATGTCCGTTTATGTTTCAAATTGGTCCTCCATGTTTCAAACTTGTCCTTCATGTTTTAGTTTATGTTTCAAATTGGTCCTTTATGTTTGCAGCTCATGGAGGACCAATTTGAAACATCAATGGAAACATGGAGGACCAATTTGACTTGGAATCCCAATTTGAAACATAAGTGGAAACCTAAAGAACTTGAATGAGAGAAAAAACTTAAAGGACGAATCTGAATTTTTTTAATAAACTTAAAGGACCCCGAGCACAATTTTGCCTTTAATTTATTAACTTCTAAGCAAATCTTTTTCTGTTTGAGTTGTAAACATCTATAAACTTCAATAGAAAAAGTTTATGCTGTAGTTAACTTCTGCATGGGAGTTAATTACTTAATTTTCAGTGGTGTTGGCACATTATTTGCCTTCATTTTTTCTCTTAGCTATTCCTCAATTTTCAATTTTTGTTTGATTAAATGATTTTAATCAGGGAATAAATATTTTATTAACTGCTGATGAGCACTGCTTTGGGCGATTGGTGGAGGATGTGCGCTTCCAGATTGATTCAAATTCCGTTAGTGCAAATCATTGCAGAATATACAGGATGAAGGTCACTAATGAAAATATGGAGGATACCACATCGATATTTTTGAAAGATACGAGGTTGTGGCTTCTTTATGGAGTTTTGGTTCCCCATCCTTACTCCTACTTGAGAGAAATAAAAGAGTTTATTTTCCTACCTACTCAGTTTCTAATCTTTGTAAACCCTTGTTCAGCACAAATGGAACCTACCTTAACTGGGAGAAGTTGAAAAAGAATGGTGCTGCTGTCAAAGTCTGCCACGGTGATATTGTATCATTTGCTGCTCCTCCTCAACATGGTAATATGAATTCCTTCCAATGGGTTAATGGTTACTTTCTTATCTTATTCCTATTCCATTTTTTTCTCACCTTAGCCGTAAAATTTGTACAATTTTTATTTTACTGGTCAGTGCTTTAGTTAGGGATCACTAATTCCCCAGTCCCTATATTTTCTCCTTCAATTTCCTTTAACTATAAAAAGCATTACAAATATGAACACAAATATTATATTTGATTTGAAAAACTGTATATTTTGGTCAAGGATGCAAAGGCATTCAAAAATAGTAGCCTTGTTGTGTTCTGTTTGTGTTGGACTTTTAATCATGTTGGACACGTCACAGATATGTCGGATACTTCTAATTATATTTTGCAATTTTTTGATTATATTATTTTGAATCTTTATATTAATGTATAGATAGGAACACCATAATAATTAGATAAATGATAACATTTAATTATATCTACAGTGGCTCAAGGCAATTTTAAATTATGAATCCTCTCTTTTGGTGTAAGGTTTTCTATTCATTTTATATTGATTTGATGTGTTGTATTATAGCGGTGTTATGATTTTTAATTTATTATTGTTTGCCACATAGCTGTGTCGCATGTCTTGTCCGTGCCTCAGATTTTGGTTCCTTTTTTTGGTTATAATTTGGCGCTAGAATTATTCTATTTATTCATCTAACCTTTCTTTCTTATAGTTTCATTGTTATTTGTAACTCTAAGAAATAAATTATAAATTATTGGCCTCTATTAGATTTTGTGTAATTTTTATTGTACTACAATTTCTGTTATATTTACTTTTGCTGATGGATGTTGTTTGTTTTCTAAAGTTGGATAAGTACTGTATTTTTTTTGTTAAAAGTTGATGATTTGCTGCTCGAGTATTTGTTGCCTTCTGTGTGGATTATATTTGCAGTGCAGCATGGGTTTGTTCTATTTCCAAATTATTATTTGTGTCTTCTCTTGCAGAACTTGCATTTGCTTTTGTATATCGAGAGGTGCATGTGTCCACCCCTATGCTAGATAATGCAGTTGCTAAACGAAAAGCAGGTATTGTTATGATCAGGAGGGCAGATATACAGATTTATTCTTTTTTACAGTTTACTCTGATTTATGCTTCTAAGTCAAATTCAAGCCTCTATTAATGTATATTTGAAGTTGTGTTGATATTCATAATTTCCTTTACACCGGATAGTGAGTTTTCCAATTTACGTATACATAGTATGTTGATAATATATTGATATATCGATTTCTCTTTCTTTCTTTCTTTCTTTCTTTCTTTCTTTCTTTCTTTCTTTCTTTCTTTCTTTTTTCTTATGCTTTTTTCATTCTTTCTGTCCTTCTCTGATCTTGGATATATAGATGATTTTGTTTCTGAAAACAAGAGATTGAAAGGTTTGGGCATTGGCGCTCCCGAGGGTCCTATATCTCTTGATGACTTTCGAAGCCTTCAAAGATCTAACGCGGTGTGTTAACTTAGAAGAATTGAAGTATTAATTCTTGTAAACTTATCTTTTTCTTTACTTATATTTAATCATCTGGAGTCTTGACAGGAATTGAGAAAGCAATTGGAGAGTCAGGTGGTTATGATTGATACTTTGCGAAGTGACAACCGTGCAGCTGTTGAGCGTCATGAAAGTGTATGTAATCATTTGACTTTACAAGGGCTGCACCTAGTGTCATCTGAGGCTCCGCCAAAAAAAAGTTCATAACTGGATATTTTACAACCAATGATATTCATGATAACTCTAGCTTCACTGAATTTATGACCTCTCCCTGTAGCTCATAAAAGGGCACATGCGATCTATAACAACTATCTGTGCATTCTATGGATTCTAGAAAACTATTTAATCTTGATTCCATCTTAAATATTCATATACTTTGTAATTTGTGATCCACATTCTGTAGGAATTAAAATCTGCCAAGGAGTCTGTCGCAAAATGTTACCTTGATCAATTAAAAGAATTAAAGCAAATGGTGGATCTCAAACAAAAGGAACTAGGAGATGTCAACAGAGAATTTACTGTACAAAAACATGCTCTGGAAGACCTTAATGAAAGACTCAGTGCTTCTATGCAGTCATGTGCTGAATCAAATGAACTAATAAATAGGTATGATTTATTTAATTCTCAGGATTTAATTCTCCACCTCTTCAGTACTTGATATCAATTTGTTTTTTGGATTGATCATTGGTTAAGAAGGTATTGTAGACGTTAGTAAGTCATATTTTGATGGTTTCAGCTACAACTAGGCTGATTGATTTTTATATTACCACGAGAATAGAAAATACGGGGAAAATGGTTCCCTGTGTTTATTCCCATCATAGTTGTCTATTAAGACTACTTTGAATAAAATGGAATTTCATATATTAATTGTTCTGAATTGAATTGAGTGAACTGCATAGATCAAAATTTATAGGCTTCTTTCCTAAACCTAATTGGGGCTAATCCTGCAGCCAAGGCTAACTGAATCGCTGGCATTCAGAACTGCCAGGATGACATGGCATCTCAGTTAACTAACTGTAATGCCAGAGGTTTAGTGCAGCTGTTTATGACAGCTGTTTATTACAAGCAGAGGCAGCATGGTTAGGCTTATTTAGTTCAATTACTCTTGCAGGGCTTAGATCCGTACATTTTCTTTGATTTGATGTGAAGAAAGTATGAGGCCACTTAACCCATGATTCAATCCCTGTAAATAAGTGGCCATGCTTTTTTGAATGGCAAAATTAAAAAAAAAAGTTACACGCTGAATAAGCTCGAGGTTGATTCACTTTATAAAATAATTGCATGGGCTGGATACAAGATTCAGCGAGCCCAAGTCTAGCAGCTCCCAAGTACTGGTTCAACTTGGTTGCTATATTTATACGACTCCTCATTTTAACAAGAGCTACATGGCTTTAATTTATTTTTCCCTTATTAATTTCCAGTTTTTCCAAGAAAGTACTGGTTTAAATTTATTTATACCAAGAAAGTACTGGTTTAAATTTATTTTTCCCTTATTAATTTCCAGTTTTTTCTAAAAAGTAATTTTCCCTAAACTTGTATTCTCTTCATTTTTCAAAAATAAATTTTCTTAAACCTTTTATTTTCTTTAACTTTAGGGGTAAAATAAATATTGTGTGAAGTTATTATATATTTGCACAATAAATAGAAGCAACGATTTTATAACAGGCAGCGTAGACGTAGAGTAGAGTGCTAACACTTTTCCTACTAATAACCGACTCCAAGGTCTGGATTTCATTATAATGCCAGTTTTCAAAATTAAATAAAATTGGTGACCTTTTTTACCCGTTTAAATTGCAGTCCATTTCGCAATAGATGTTGACTCCAGTGGGAAATTGTTTGTGTGTGCACACATGTGATAATGATTTGTGGTTGCTCAGTGCTCACCTAGAGATGCATTTATCTTAAAACCTAACTAGGGATCTGTGTGGGTTAAATTGAGATTTTTTTTTCCTGTCAAAGTTGGGAAACACTTAGATTAGTTTTGAATTGCTTGGTACTAAGACTTCCATAGGAGGATGAACCTTTTTGGTTGCATGCTTTCTACTAATTCGTTTCAGATGGATAATTCTAAAAGTACTAATAATTATGCTGCACGGTATGCTGGTTAAGTGTGTGTGTCTTCCTGCTTGCAGTCAAAAGGTAAATATAGCTGAGCTCAAGGAACGATTAGATGAAGAGCTGACTCAACGAAAAGAAGAGAGAGAAAAGGCTGCTGCTGATCTAAAAGCTGCTGTTCAAAGAGCCCAGTCTGAGGCTCAAGAGGAAATAAAACGACTCTCAGATGATGCCTCAAGAAGAGAAAGAGAGCTACAAGAGGCAATAGATAAGCTAAAGGTTTGTAAGTTTTAATAATGCTAAATTAGTAAGAAACTGTTTGTTATCTGCTTTAAGGATCTCAGAAGCTCTTTCTTATTATATGTTGTAGGAGTCAGAGAGAGAAATGTGTTTGCTGGTTGAAACCTTGAGGTCCAAGCTGGTATGGTTCTGTTCTTGCTCCAGTTAGCCTAGGGCAGGCCAAAATTTTGTATGTACTTCATTTAAAGACTTTCCTCTTTATTCTCTTTTTTGGCTGCAGGAGGACACTAGGCAAAAGTTGGTTGTCTCTGATAATAAAGTTCGCCAGCTGGAAACCCAATTACATCAAGAGAAGCAGATCACTGAAAATGGAATGAAGGTAATCAGATTATTTTATATTGAGTATCATGTTGCCTCATCATATTTTAAATTTCAGTTGATCTTTAGCTGAAGTTATACTAATTTTTGGAGCAGAAAGTAGAAGAACTTGAACAGGAAACAAGAAGGTTAAGGAAAGAGCTTGAGAATGAAAAGGTAGATATGAGAAATTTATGTCATTGAATACTAAAAATGTTGATTCAAGGTTTATCCCTGGAAATTATGTCTGATTAACATCTAGGTATCTTACTAATGTTATTTCAATGAGACTGCAGAATAAATTATTGAAAAGACAATTGCGATGATTTTAGCTGACTAGTTCTCATGGTCCAAAGAATGAAGATTTTATATTTATTATGTTGCTTGGTTTTCTGATTGATTATTTTTCTTTCCTTTTATTTTCTACTCATCATGTTTCTTTTAAGCTCTCAATTTTTAAGTGAGATTTATTTGAAACTTAGATATTTGCTGCTGTCGTTAGCAGGCAGCTCGTGAAGAAGCATGGGCTAAAGCTTCCGTTCTTGAGCTTGAGATGAATGCTGTATTGCGAGATCTTGATTCTGAGAGGCGGAAGTTTAAAGGTGCCAGGGAAAGACTTATGCTTCGGTAATGCGCTATTTGTTGTAAATTATGGTCAGGGGACTTCTGCAATTTGAAATATGTAGTAGTTATCAAAATGATTATCTTATTTTCCAACACATACTGCACTGACGCATAGAATATCATAGGAATAAGGACCAGCTACTTTATTCAATATTTTGGTTTTTGGTATTATGATAATATTTCTTTATATCGATTAAAAATAGATAGGAATTCTTGGTCTTTTCTTACAAGAACCTTCAAAAGAAGCATGTAAACTAGGGTTTTGTAAACATTACGTTCGCGGATAATAACTAAATTTTAAACTGCTCTAAAAATTAGATGAGATATATAGAATCATGTGCAACAAGGACATGGTGATTCAGTCCTGGCCAAGGTGACAAGAATTGATCAAGAATTTATCCTACACTGGCGTTTCAAGAAGCAAACTCTCCTTACTATAGTTATTCTCTCCACACCCTTGGTATCTGTCCTTTCATATTTATTCTCTGGCCCACCTCTAACTAACTACTAGCAGTTCAATTATGACAGCTATCTGAAATTAGAATGACTAATTCCCCTGATTCTTATCTCCTCCTCCCTTAAGCTGTCTTACAAACACCTTTTTAACTAACGGGTGATATCCTAATTGCTGCTTATAAAGCCTTGTGGCTGGTTGTATTCATACATTTGATAGAAACCGGTAACTGTAATTAGATTTTCTGGACTAAATAACTGAATTATATTGAATTATGCTCTGGAGAACTATTCCCAAATCAGAGGTACAATAGAGTAATTCAGAATAAAAAAATATTGAAGAGAAAGAGAAGATTAGAGAGGTAGGGAAATGATTACAGTGATTTCCCTCCAAGAGTTCAACAGCTTGGTCTCTCCCTTCCAATTCCTATCTACTAGCTGCCTAACCACCTTTCCCCTTTCCCCTTTAACCTCTCTATTCAAATTACACCCGAAGACACAGCTAAGTTACATGCTGGCTTATTCCTTACCATAGAGATTATTTCCTATTATTAGGCCGACCAATCACTTTGGGCCTCCTCTTATACTGCTTACTAATAAGAGGTTTAACAACATCTTTCCTTCTTAAGTAATAATTTGGTGCAACGCTGAATGGTGCTATTTGGAAGGGGCAAGTTCAAAGCTAACTAATTTGAGGGCTATGACCATAGCAAAAAAAACTGCAGTACTTAACTGTTGTTTTGATTAGAATATACACTACTCAACAATAGGTTATTTAAATTAGAGGCAATGTCATTCATGTTGATTTGATTCCAGCTGTATGATTACAGCTGTATGATTCCAGCTGTATGATTGTGTGTGCTGCTGCTGCATTGTACTGTATGTATGTGAAATATTGTTTGACAGTTTTGCTTTGTGATGCAACATGTACGCCTCCCTCAATCTTCACGTTGTTGCAGATTTATAAATTTTGCAGCTGAAGCTCAGTGTTGTAATGCAGGGAAACACAGCTGCGGTCATTTTATTCCACTACTGAGGAGATACAGAAACTGTTTGCTAAGCAACAGGAACAGTTGAAGTCTATGCAAAAAACTCTAGAAGATGAAGATAATTATGATAATACTTCTGTTGATATGGATGGAGGCATAGGTGGCACCTTAGGCAGAGAAAATGCTGTTAGTAACAATGCTGCTAAGGCAGGATCAGCTACTTCTGCACAGAAGCAAAACATAGATCAAATTGAAACATCGAGCAATGAAGTAAGTGTCACTGAGAAGCATGACTGTGGTGTAAGAAGTGAAGAATGCCAAAATACACAAGAGACATGCCAAAATACACAAGAGGCTGAATTCACCAGTGCTGATCGTGACCACGGTGCTAGTGTTGGCACAGCACCTATGATGGAAGGAGATGCTGTAGGGACTGAACGAGTTCTGGAAACTGAAAGTCCTGCAAATGATGGTAGACAGAATTTTGACTTGAACAAGGGTGATCCTCTAGAGGGGGATACTATGCAGATTGATGATGATATCAATGAACAGGAAACAGAGAAGCACGCTCACATACCTTGTCGTGAACTTTCACAACACACACAATCAAATAATCTTGTAGACACTGAAAAGACTACTGAGGCTACTGAAGCTAGAGACTTAATCAGAACAGCAGACCTTATAACTTCTGAAGTCCCTGGTAGCTGGGCTTGCAGTACAGCACCTTCTGCACAGGAAGAAAATGAAACTCCAAGTAACAGAGACAATAATGAGGGTTCAGGAGCATTGCATGATTCAAATATCCTGGTGCCCGAGAGTCAAACCACTCCCGATGCTGCTGCTGCCAGACAGAATGAACGACGAGCACTAAGTGTGATGATTGGCATTGTTGCTCCTGATAGGAGAGAGCAATTTGGAGGTTCAGCTTATGATTGTGATCGAGACAGAGAAAACCATAATGGTTCATCTGACTCGGATACTGAAAGTGTTAGTGACACTGTTGATGATAATAGAGCTAAATCAAAGGGTGAATCAATTTCGGATGCAGAAACTCAGGGCTGTGACCATGTTGAGGAGGATCAAAAGCAGGATGATTCCATGGATGAAGATGATGAATCCACTGAAGAAGACTGATTTTCTTGGATAGTTGGGGGTTGTAAAAAGATATCTGGGCATGAAAATTGTAGAAACTGAGAATCACCTGTATTTTTTACTGATCAGTCTCTTGCCTTTCTTACTTCTGTAAATATATTTAAGGCAGTTTATTGTAATTATTTTTTTTATTCATATGGGTTTTCTTGTCATTTTGTTTCATTAATTAAATGCAAATAATGAATGAATTGAATGGAACTTGCTACTAGGTGATCATTACTTACATCTTGGATCCATTTAGGGAAAGTATCAGTTTGTTGATTATGAATTTGCAGTTACATAGCCTAAACTAGTAGAATGAAAACTATAAGAAACTGACTTTGAATCTACTTCAAAAATTACATTTTCTAAACCCAATTCATGTACCCATTTTATTGCTTGAAGAAGTCCTAAGACTTCTCCCTCATGAACTTGCAACAAAGGAAAATATGACATGACTTTAACCTTCTAGAAACAACCTTCATCATCTCTGATGCACATTCCAATACCCACTTTATTCTCATTGTTGAAAAAGGTAGAGTCCGCATTACGTTTCCACACTCTTAAGAGGTGGTTTTTTCCAGGCAGTATGATCTGGGCGAGAACTTGTTTTGGCATGGTACGTGCTCTTATAAAAACATTACCAACAAGTTCAATAGTGTTATCCTATACCCTTACATTTCTACTCTTCTATAAACTCCAAAGTCCAAAGTAACATCCCACACATTTGATTTTGAGGTATTGCAAGAATTCATAATGAGAAAGAAGAATCAATTAAGACATTAAGACATTCATACAATTGAATATTTCCATATCAAAGTATCCTCAACAATTGGCCACATGTTGCAGATTCACATCCTGATTAATCAAGTCAGCGTCCCATCTTTAGGCAACCTATGGCTATGGGCACCTTCATTAATAAGAGCTCTATTATGCTAAATAAATGCTACACCATCTGTAACTAGGATTGTTACCCAAAGATGCACTTAGAAAATCTTCTCTAGAATAATATTTAGCTTTAAAAATTCTTGAGAATAATGCATCTGGTTTTGTAATACGCTTTCAGCCTTGTTTGCCAAAGATAGCTATAAAAATTAAAAGCATACAGATTCCCAAAAATCAAAATCCATACCACCTTTGTCCTTCCTAATTGACAATTTATCCCAATACATCCGATGGATCATTTCCACATTTTTTTTGTACTCCACCAGGAAGAATTCGTCATTTTTTTAATATCATCCCTTAGAAATTGAAGAATTAGAAAAATACTCATGATGTAGGAAAGGTATAGACTGAAGAACACATTTAATTAACATGTCTCTGCCAGCCATGGATAAGCACCTGCCACTCCGATAGTTAATTTTAAACTTAATTGCACTTTTGGTTCTTCTATTATAGTCACTCCGGTTGGGGAGTAAGGGGGAGCACCGAGAGCAACAACAAGCAAATGAGGTGGACCACCAAGAGACTTGAACTTCACATCTTCACCAAAAATCTTAAGACGGTAGTATATGAGTCACTTCTCTTATATATTCTTCATTTAACTCATTCCTAATCGATGCGATACTGACCATTCACACTTGAATTCCTAAGAAATCTGTGATTTTAGTCCCCAATTATTTATTTTTTATGCAATTTTGGTCTAACCATTAATTTTCCATCCAATTTTTGAGGGAGATGATAATAACGTGGCAGCACAGTGCTGGAGTGGGAGGTACGTGTGTTGCTGACATGGCAACACAAATATTCCAAACATGGGTTCGAACCGAGTTGTAAGAGCTCAACCACTAAGCCAACTAGATCAATTGATAAATACATATTGCAAAACATCAATATCAATATATATGTTACAGATGAGAACAAGTAGACAATTTTGAGAAAAAAATATATTATTCTTAGACAAATTATGTTTCTAATTATTATAAAATTTAATTTGGGAATAAGTTTGTAAAAATATTATAATTAGTATTTTCTCAAATCTTAATGATTAGTATTTTAATTGCAGAAGCTACAAACTAGAGCTTTTTACCCTGGATTATTATCAATCCACTTGGGATCTTTATTTTTGTTACCAAGTTTTTTATGCACAGTATCTGTCGGTTTTGTTGGTGACTAATCTACACTAGAGATGACAATGGGGCGGGACGGGGGTGGGGAGTACTCTCCCATTCCCCGTCCCCGCCTCCCAAATTGTCCCCCAACCCCGTCCCCGTTCCCCGCATTGGCGAGTTTTCCTTCCCCATCCCCATCTCTGCGGATCCCCACGTCCCTTTGGGGACCCTAAGAATTTATTCAAAGTTAGCAAAAATAAAAATATAATAAAATTGAAAAAATATATTAAAGTAAGACTAAAAAACAAAAGTTTAGCATTAAATATAAAAAACATAAAAGTTAGTCTTACTTTGATATTTTAATATTTAACAAGCATAAAGGTAAGAGTAAAAATATAATAATTAGCCCAATTTAATATGTCGTTAATATTTTAAATTTGAAGCACATAAAAAGACTAAAAAATCTATTACTTATAATATATATATATATATATATAGTAAAAATATTTATGTAATATATTCAGGGCGGGGTCCCCGCGGGGCGGGAGATATGGTCCCTGTCCCCATCCTCGAGTTGACTGCGGGGGGATTTTTTTCCCCGCCCCCACGGGGCTCCGAATGGGGCGGTCCCTGCGGGGATCCACACTTGCGGGTAGAAATTGCCACCTAATCTACGCGAATCTGGCCACGTGTATACTCGGTTTTGCCAGTCCATGTGGTTCTCTTCTCCCATCAATATTCAAACCCGAGACTTTGAGGTGGATCCACTTCGGATCTAAACATATACTTAGACAAGCTGATAATTAACGACTAATATTTATCTATTCCAGCCATTCAAATAAAACATTTACCCATTACACACTTTAAGAATGGAGGAACAAAATTTATAAACATGATTAAAATTACAATCATATGAGGGAGAAGGAATCTTAAGTCCACAGCAAAATGAATCGATCGTCCATCATTATTTTTAATTAAATTTTTCTATGGCTAAAGTGCTCTCAGGGTCCCTTAACTTTATTTAAAGTAACGATTTAGTCTTTTATCTTTTCTTTTGTCCCAAATAAGTCCTTTATCTATTAAATTTTGAGCAACGTTACCCTTTTCCGTTAGCAACCGTTCAACTCCGTTAAAACTGCCTATGTGGAGAAAACGACGCTGATGTGTCAAAATCCATGTCATTTTTTATTGTTTTTTTCCCTGAAATGTCATTTTTAATTCTAGATACCCAGCAACCAAAAAACCCAGCAATCAAAACTGTGATTCTTTTCCAGATTCTTTTCCAGGTGTGTCAATCTTTCATCTTCTTTTCTCTTCTCTCTTCTCCCTTCAGATTTGTTCATCTTCTTTTTCCAGATTCGTTCATCTCTCCTCTCTTCAGATTCGTTCATCTTCTTTTCCATTTCGTTTCCGATTTGGGGATTCTATAAAACCTAAGAAATCGATTCAGATCTGCATCTTCAATTGCATAAACGAAACAAAGCCAGATCTGCATAACACAAACTCAGATTTCGTTCTCCCTTCAAATCTCAAATTAAATCCAGAATCGCTTCAAATCAAGAATCGATTCATTTTCTATTCAAACCCAGAATTGTTTGTAACGCAGAATCGTTTCCTTCTGTTTAATTTCGTTTTCAATTTCGTTTCTATTTTCATTCTCGCTTTTATTTCGTTCTATTTTATTTTGGTTTTCAATTTCATTTTTAGTTTGTTTTCATTTTCGATTCAGGTTTCGTTTTCTAATCTGCAGTTTCCATTTTCATTTTTTCCCATCTTCGTCTTGATTTGGGTTTCGTTTTTTTCGAAGCTGCAGATTTCGATTTGGGGTTGGATTTTAGGGTTGGGTTTTAGTTCTCTGTTCAGATGTTGGGCATGAGAAGTTTTAATGGCTCAGGAATGTGTTGAGGTACCATAAAGAAGATGAAGATGACGAATAGGGTTTTTAGTTTTCTTTTATTTTTAATAAAAATTAATTAAATATGGTGAATCAGAATTTTTTGAACGGCGCAAAACGGAAAATGGAAAAAAAGGTTTACGTTGTGATCATTTTAAAACATAAAGGAGTTATTTGGGACAAAAAAAACATAAAGGACTAAATCGTTACTTTAAATAAAGATAAAGAACCCCGAGAACATTTTAGCATTTTTCTTTCTACCATGATTTGAAGAGCAGTGGGTAATGTATAAGTCTCTATATACTTCCAAAATATGCCATAATAATAATAATAAGTTCGGAGATATTTAAATATTATAATATATGATATTAAATGTAACGAGATGGCAGTTACTGTGTGCCCTGTACTGCCTGAGATTCGAGCTTCTTCTGTAACTATCTGTAGCAAATTCGTAGAGTTATGATTGTACATGTTTAAAAATGCATGTAATGATGATAATGGTAATAGAAGACGAAGCTAAGTGATGAATGATGATGATGATGAAGATATGTACCAATTTTGAAGGCAATGAATGGCAGTGGACATATAATTGCGTGGCAGAGAGAAAGATCATAGATTTCTAATTTGAATGTGAAATTTGTGATGTTGAGGTGGACCACATTGTTTGATTGTGAGAGGTGAATGAGCATGCAGTTGAACACATAAATATAGTGCATGTGAAAAAACTTCAGCTCTCCTACTCACTTTAAGTTATTATTGTCTGATTGATACATATCTCCATCCCAATCTATATATATATATATATATATATATATATATATATATATATATATATATATATATGTATGTATGCTTATTTTATTTTCATGCATTGTTTCCGAGCGCTAACTGGGTTCAGATCTCATCTCAAAGTCTCAAGTTCGAATCTTGAATATGGTAAAAACTTTGTTAGAAGCAGTGGCAGATCCAAAAAATTTATGTCATGGGGGCAAAAAATAGTCTAGTATTTTTTAGGAAAAAATATTATAACATCTAAGAATATATTATTTTACGATAAAAAAGAGTCAACCTTGTACTATTACTTGACAATAAACAAAAACTTATTTGGTATTTGAGAAATGAAAAATATCAATTTAGTCAACAAATATCAGTCAAATTAGTTCTTTAATTTTAGGTTTAAATACGTTTTTAACCCCTGCAAATATATATGGTGTGTTTTGCTTTTACCCCCTACAATTTTTTTTTAAAAAAACCCCTTGCAAAATTCATTTTCTTGACGTTAGTCCTTCTGTTAAGATGGACGTTACAAAAATGTCTACGTGGCATTTTTTATTCTTTTCTAATTTTTTTTAATGTTGACTGGGCTGCCATGTCATTACTTTTTTATTTATTTATTCTTTAATAATTAGCTTCTCCATCTCTCTCTCTCTCTCACAACTTCATCTCTCTCAATCTTCCCTATTCTCTCTCTCACTCCTCTGTGCTTCATCTCTCTCACCAGTAACTAGCTTCAGCCAACATCCACACCCACCCTTTGTTAGTCCGACGACCACCACAGTCCGCATATTCCTTCTTCCTCTCATTCTCACCAAACCCTTTTTCGAAAAACAAAATCAAACCTTCAAATTTCACAATCAGACCTTCAAAATTGGACCTTTTTACATAGCAATCAAATGATTTGAATAAACACCTTCATAATCGATTTCTTCTTCCTTTTACCTTGTTATCCTCTCCTAACCCTTGTAGATGTTATTGATGGTGAGATCTGTGGTTGAGGTTTTCAGATCTGTGGTAGTGATATCTGTGGTGTACGGTGGTGAAGAGATGAAGAGATGAAGATGAGAGAAGGAGGGGAATGAAAACTCAACAAAGAGGGACAGGTTTCGTGGTGGTGGTGGTGGTGCTGCGAAGGACCTCCTTTTCGTTCTTCTCTACTCATTTTTTTTTATTTCACAGATCCAAGGAGAGAGATGATGAAGAAAGAAAAGTGAAACTGAAGGGGAAACGAAGGAGAGAGATGATGAAGAAAGATGGAAACAACAACAACAACACAGAGAGAGAGATGTTGAGGGAGAGGATGGGTTTGTGTTTTTGTTGATGATGAAGCTGAGATGGAAACAACAACAACACAGAGAGAGATGAAGATGAAGAAAGATGGGTTCAGATAAAAAAATTTGTAGGGGGTAAAATCAAAACACCCCATATTTGCAGGGGGTAAAAGCAAAGTCAAAACGTCAGCAAAGCCAGCTGACAATTCCGTTAGACACGTCAACAAACCACTAACGGAGACTTGACAGAATGGCTAATATCAAACAAAAAAATTTTGCAAGGTGTTTTTTAAAAAAAATTGTAGGGGGTAAAAGCAAAACACCCCCTATTTGCAGGGGGTAAAAACGTATTTAAACCTTAATTTTAAGATAATTTTAGGGAAATTTTCGTCACTCTAAAAATTAGTTTGACTAATATTTGAGTTTCTAATGATTAAATTGGTAAGTTTCATTTCTTGGAGAACAAATAGGTCTTTATTTTTCACAAATAATTTTTTTGAGTCATTACTCCTTAAAAACCAAAATATTTATATTTTTTAGGCTTAAATAGTTATTACCCCCTGCAAATATTCCCATTATCCAGTTACCCCCTGCAAAAAAAAACATTTAAAATAAACCTTGCAAAATGTAATTTCATCCAGTTACTCCCCTCTGTTAGTTTTTTTGCTAACAGCGTTAATTTTGCTGACGTGAATGCCTAATTGATTGCTGATCTGTTTTCACTTATACACGTGTGCGTTACCCCCCTCACTTTGTCACTTCATCATCTTCCCTCTTGTCACTTCATCATCTCCCTCAGCTCACTGCATCATCTCACTTTGTCACTGTATCATCTCATCATCTCCCCATCCCTCAGCTCAGCTCAGCTCACTCGCATCGTTCACGTAGATCTAGGGTTTCTGTTTAAGCTAGAAGAAGGAAGCTCACGCACGCGAAGAGTAGCATTGCAGAGCTCATTGCAGTGGACGTGTACTAAGTGCTCTTTTTATCGCAAAAAACAGGTTTGAATAATCCCTCACTACCTTTTTTTAGTTTCTGCCTTTAATGTACGATTGTGGGGGGGGGGACCACGATGTAGAAAGCATTGATTTTTGTGTTAGGGGTGGAGTGAAATTCCAATTTAGGGCAATCAGTTTGCATGAAATGTCCTTTATATCCCTGATTCTGATTTGTACTATTTTATTTCCTTATACAGGGATGTACTGTTGTGTTCCACCATGGGGGGAAGTTTGTCAAAAGTTGTATACTAGAGTATGAAGGGGGCAATGAGACAGCTGTGAAAGGGCAGGATGTGGATAAATGGAGCTATTTTGAAGATGTTGATATTGTCAAGGAGTTGGGGTTTGAGGCTGGTAGTTATAGTCTTTGGTGAAAGAAAGAGGAAGAAGTGTTGTTCAACAGATTTTTGTGTGATGAGGATGCATCAAAAATAGTTGATCATGCACTGAAGTTCAAAGTTGAGGCTCATATCTACATTGAGCACATTGAGCAACCTGGTTCTTCAACTGAAGCCACAAATGAAGAAATTGAAATTGGTAATGGGGAAGAAAGTGATAGTGATGATGAGCTTAAGGGAATTCATATGGATGATAGTGAGGAAGAAAGAACATATGGCAAAGATGATGGGTTTGGAGATGAAGAACAAGCTCCTAGAATTCATGGACCACCTATTTCTGATACACCTACAGTTCATGGACCACCTCTTTCTGATACACCACCTAGACATCATGGACCACCTATTTTATCACCTATTGGATCAAGAATAGTGATTAATGGTACTCCTTATAGAGTGAAATCTAGGGCATAGAGACCACCAAGAAAAAGCAATGCTACAAGTTCTAGTGCCCCAGCTGAGGAGGTGGGTCAACTAAGTGATGGTTACATGACTGAGGAGATGAATAGTAGTGATGAATAAGGTCATTGTCCTAAATATGAGAGGTTTCGGGTTCAAGAGCTTAACAAAGACTACAAGTTTAAGGTTGGTTTAGAATTTAGTAGTCTGACAGAGTTTAGAGAGGCTATTAGGGAGTGGTCAATATTAAATGGGAGAGAGATAGAGTTTGTGAAAAATGAGAGCTACAGAGTTAGGGTCCTTTGTAAGAAGAAATGTGGCTTTAAAGCACTTGTAAGTAAAGTGGGTTATAAGCAAACTTTTAGAATGAAGACTTGGGATGGGACCCACACATATGCTAGGGTATTAAATAATAGCAATGCAAGGGTAAGGTGGGTGGCAAAATCAGTGGCTAAAAGGTTACAAACAACTGACCATGTGAAGGTAAGAGATATAATGTCTGAGATTAGGGTTAACTACAAGGCTGGCATTACATTTGGTAGGGCGCAGAGAGCAAACAAAATAGCGAAAGAAATGATAGAAGGGGATGCAGACAAGCAATATGCACTGTTATGGAGGTATGCAGCAGAGTTGAGGAGGGTGAATCCTGGAAACACATGTAAAATCAACATGAGTGTAAGACCACCAACACTGCAGCCAAGGTTTGGATCCTTTTATTTTTGTTTTGATGGGTGTAAGAAAGGATTCTTGAGGGGTTGTAGGCCTTTTATTTGTGTTGATGGATGTCACCTCAAGACCAAATATGGTGGACAGCTTCTAGTTGTTGTTGGGAGAGATCCAAATGATGAATACTTCCCACTTGCTTTTGGGGTTATTGAAACCGAAACAAAGGAGAGCTGGAGATGGTTTCTAAGTTTGTTGTTGGAGGACATTGGTAAAGATAGGAGATGGATCTTTATTTCAGATCAACAAAAGGTAACTTTATCTTTATTTTTAATTTAACTTTAATATTTTCAGTTATATTTTCTGTTAATATTTTCAAGTTATATTTTCTGTTAATATTTTCAGTTTTTCTGTTTTCAATTCTTTTCTTCTAGGGTTTGATACAAATGTTGGAGGAGATGGATTTAGGGCACAGATTATGTATGATGCACTTATATGCCAACTGCAAGAAAAAAATTGGTGGAGGATCAATTATTAGAGACCTTATGATGGGGGCATCAAAGGCAACCTACTACCAAGCATGGGAAGAAAAGATGAATGAACTCAAGAAAGTTGATGCAAAGTGTTGGGAGTGGCTCATGGCTGTTCCTACAAAATTCTGGTGTAAGCATGCATTCTCTCACTATCCTAAGTGTGATATTGTAATGAATAACTTGGCTGAGGCTTTCAATAGTACCATATTAACTGCTAGAGCTAAGCCTATTCTAACCATGTGTAAGTGGATTAGAGATTATTTAATGGGTAGGATTACTAAGCAGAGAGCAAAATTACAGAGATGGCCACATAGAGTTATGCCTAAACCTATGAAGAGGTTAGATAAGGAAGTTGAAGGGAGTGGCAATTGGTTTGCTACATGGTCTGGTGAACTTCAGTTTCAGATAAACCATGCTTATGGCAACAGGGCTTTTATTGTTGACCTAGGGAAAATGACATGCACTTGTAACTTTTGGCAATTATGTATTATCAGTTTATGTATTATCAGTTCCAGTTCAACTTGAGAAAATGTATTCTGCATCAGTTAATAAGTTTATCAGTTTATCAGTTATAGTTCAGCTTGGAACTAATTATATATTTATCAGGTTATCAGTCATGTATTCTGCATCATTTAATAAACAAACACAATGAAACAAAGTTAAACTGACTTAAATGATAAACAAAGTTAAACTTCATTGATAATTAAACTTCATTGATACAAACACAATGAATGGTCACTAACATTGCACCTAATCCAACCCATTCATATTGCCTTTGATTACAATAACACAAACACTAACACAAATACTAAAATTACAATATTGAGAAATTGTGTTTGTTGCTGATTCCAAATGCTTGTGTTCATCTGTTTCTGAAACTGTCACCATCTTCACTCTACGAAGATCTAGTTCATCATCTCAAATAAACAACTTGCAGCTTATTCGCTTCTACACAGATTAATAAATACAGAGATCTCAGATTCACGAAAAAATCAACTGAAGACAAGAATTAAAATCAACCATATTACTTACCCCCCAATTAATACACTTCCAAAATCTTCTTCCAGGATTTTCAGAAGTGTTTGAAATCCATAAACGCATTGGCTCGCGACATCCACAAACAGGGAGTTGGCCTTGCCCTTGCCTTGATACAGCATTCGAAGATGTGTTGCTTGTGGCCATTGGTGTGAACTAACGAAGATGGAAGAAGAGAGAACAAGATGGACGACGAAGACTGGTTCTGCTTCGTGAGAGAGAAGAAGAAACAGAGTGATTAATGAACCCTAGAAGGGAAGATGATGAAGTGACAAAGTGAGGGGGGTAACGCACACGTGTATAAGTGAAAACAGATCAGCAATCAATTAGGCATCCACGTCAGCAAAACTAACGCTGTTAGCAAAAAAACTAACAGAGGGGTGTAACTGGATCAAATTACATTTTGCAAGGTTTATTTTAAATGTTTTTTTTGCAGGGGGGTAACTGGATAATGGAAATATTTGCAGGGGGGTAATAACTATTTAAGCCTATTTTTTATTGTGTATATTTAGTGCTAGAAGAGATCGAAACAATAAAAAAATAGAGAGATTAAAGAATAAATTAGTATTTTTTTTACCTTCATTTAAAAACAATTAGCTCATGGGGTAACGTCTCTTTTTTTATGAGGGCAAAAGGAATTTTTATCAAGTATAATTAGCTAAAATATTTTACATGGTGGGGGCAATTGACCCCACACCTTACAATGTGGATCCGCCATTGGTTAGGAGGAGAGAACCATACAGGCCGATAAAGTCGGATACTCGTGACCAGCCATGTTCCTCGACGTACATTAGTTATCGGCAAAGTCGATGGATATTGCGCATTAATGACACGGTAAAAAAAATTATATGCAGGATTGACATTTTGCTTTTTGGTTAATAGAAAAATCGACTTAGTACTTTCTTTTTTTATAATGAAACAAGGGTAGCAAAATCGCTACAAAAAACGCAGGATAAGCGACGGATTTTAGCGAGGGATACCAAATCTGTCGCTAAAAGTTATGTAGCGAGGAATTTAGTGACAGACAAGTCCGTCGCTAAAAAGGCGCGTTTTTTTTTAAAAATCAAATCCGTCGCTAAGTGCCATATCCTTCGCTAATGCTGGCGTGACCGTTGGCAGTTCTTGGAACGCGTGAGATTCCAAAATCCGTCTCTAAATTTGAATTTCGTCGCTAACAAATCCATCGCTAATGCTGACAGGACAGTTGTCCAGAACTTGGGACTTGTGAGCTTCCAAAATCCGTCGCTAACAAATTCGTCGCTAATTTTTTTAACCCTATCTCCGTAACGCCTCACCTCACTTCACTCTTCTCTCTCTCTCAAACACTTCACTCTTCTCCCTTTTCTCTTTCACCACCATCTCTCAGCCACCACTGCGTCACCACCACGCCGCCACCATAATCTTCTCCTTTTTCTGTCACTCACTAACGAACCCGTCTTCTTTTCTCTCACTAACGAACCCGTCTCCCTCTCTCTCCTCATTGTACGAAAAATTTGGGGTAAGTTTACAGTTAATTTTACCTGAAATTTTTGGATGCTTTTTCTTTGTAATGTATGACTACATTTTCCCTTTGATTTTCGGTTTTATTAACCTCAAAAGTTTTGATTTTTTTTTGGGCTTATCATTGTGCTTTATCTTCTTTTCACAGGTTTTGGTTTTTGGTTTGTAAGGTATGAACCCGTCACAGGTTTTGATTTTCAATTTTATTAACCTCAAAGGTTTTGCACATCCATTTTTCGGTTCAGTAAAAGTGTATCAATTTCAAAACATTACTGTTGTTGTAATATTTGAAGCTTGCATATATATATATATATATATATATATATATATATATATATATATATATATATCTGTGTGTGTGTGTCCTAGTTTTAATTTGAAATGTGATTATTGTAGAGGAAATTTGTTGGTGTTTGAAGTCTCACTACCGCACCGGAGTGCGCACTGTCACGGGACCGCCACCAGACAGTTCGATTTTTTTCTCGTTGCTCATAACGGTTAGTTTTTTATTTATTTTTGTTGTTTTGATGTTTGATGAACCCTAGGTTAGATGACTACATTGTGTGCTGTTGATGGAAAAGGGTGAGGTGTTGTCCCTCACCCCCATATTTTGCTCGAAATCATCTCCATTGAGATAATTGTAAGACTATACTAACAATTTTAAGGTTGGGAGTTAGAAATAACTTCCTTCATTACTTATATGGAAAAGGGTTTTGTTTGTTCTGTCCTTAACCCCCATATTTGGCTCTAAAATCATCTCCACCGAGATCATATCGATGCCACTAACTTGATAGGTTATATTTTGGGTTTAGTTATGGGAATCTAACGCATTTTTTAAAATGCGTGTAGATGAATTGGAATCAATTGAATCGTAGTTGAGTGTATGATCGGTTATATCCGGGAAGGCGTTTTTGAAGGAAACTTTTGTAAATGGGGTTGAAGAGTTTATTAGGGTAGCGTGGCGACATGATTTGACTAAAAAGGAAAGGGGGGATTAGATGTCCATGCCTTAAATGTGACGGTATACCTATTACTCCTGATGATGAAATTAAGGTGCACTTGTATCGTATCGGGTTAAGGCCTAATTATTGGATTTGGGTATGGAGAACGACTTCCAAATTTTGACTTAGGGGCTTCTTCAAGCAGTTCTAGTTTTCATGTTCCATCTAATGAACAATTTGAGTCGAAGGAAAGCATGATTTGTGATGGTCTCGGGGTGAATGTGCCATTTGACGAGCCTCAATATGACGATCATGATGAACTTCCAAATGAAGAAGCACAAAGATTTTATCGTTTGTTAAAAGAGTCAAACACACCGTCGTTTGAAGGATCGCCAGAGTCAAAATTATCTATGTGTGTGAAGCTTTTATCTCTCAAATCCATGAGCAATATTTCTGAGTTGGGTTTAGATTTTGTGACTCAAATGATGTTGGACGGGACACCTAATAAGGATAGTCGACCTCCTCGTCCTTCAACTGAGATAGAGTAGCTCTGGAAGCAGATACAGGGAGATGCGTGCTCAGCACCAGCAGAAGATACATGAGATGCATGCTCAGCACCAGCGGGAGCAACAGATGCAGAGTCGAACTATCAAAGATATGCAGACAGACTTCTTGAGGCTTGCACACCAGTAGGAGAAGATGTTAAAGTATTCTAAGAGCTTGAAGCCAGATGCGTCTGAGTCTGAGGAGATAGAGTCTGATGATGACCCATATTAGTATTATGTTGTTATTTGCTGGTTTGGAGTATTATGTTATGGATTATGTTATTGCTGTTTTGAACTTGTTTAGGATTTGGATTATGTTATTGCCGGTTTGAACTTGTTTAGGATTTGGTAAATGTTTATGTAGATTTGGATATTTGGTATTGCAGGTTAGTTTGGATTTTATTTGAGTATTCTCGAAATTGTGCTGCATTTGGTTAATATATAGTTATTATAAAAAAAAGCAGGCTTTCAAATTTGGACACGTGGCATAAAAAAAACAGGTTTTCAAAAAAAAAAATTAAATTAATTCTTTTTAGCGGGGGAAAAATCCCTCGCTAAATCCCTCGCTAACATTTGGACAAGTGGAATAAACAAGGAAACGTGGTCTTCAGAATTAGCGAAGGAATTGCCTCTCACTAAATCCATCGCTAATTAGTGAGGGACAATCCCTCGCTAATATTTAGCGACGGAACCAAATTTCCCTCGCTAAAGATTAGTGAGACTCTTTTTAGCGAGGGATTTTGTCTGTCGTTAATTCTCTCGCTAATACACATTATCGATAGATTTTTAACCATTAGCGACGGAAAAATCCGTCGCTTATTCTACTTTTTTTTGTAGTGAATCACACAGACTTTCGTCATTTATTTTTTAATTTGAATATAATAATTGAAATAAATAAATATATTTCTGAAGAAAAAAAAATAGGTCTTATACAGAGCGGCGTTCATTGACACTCGATGTAGTTTTGAGTGTGTGATGAAATATTAGTTACCCTATATGTAAAAAAATACGGGGGCGATTATGGCATCTAGATAATACGGTGGGCGGAGGTGGGGAGTACTCCCCCGCTCCCCGTTCCGACCCCACAAACTTCCCCACGTTCCCATCCTCGATCAATAAAAGTCATCAAAAATGTAAATTAAAATCTAAAAAATTGGAAAATATAAAAGTAAGGCTAAAAATACCATAGTTTAATACTTTAATATAAAAAATATAAAGTTTATTGTCCTTTTATATTTTGATATTAAATAAAAATATAATTTAACACATTTTAATATTTTTAATTAAAAGCACATATAAAAAGAGTAAAAAACCAATTATTATACGATAATATACATCTTTGGTAAAAAAAAATACTATAATATACATCTATAATAAAATTATTTATGTAATGTACTCGGGGTGGGGACATGGTCCCCGACCCCATCCCCAAATTGACTATGGGGAGATTTTATCTCTGTCTATGGCATATGGGGAAAAATTTCCCGTTTGCAAGGCCCCGAATGGGGCAGTCCCAACAAAGATCCCCAAGGCCCAAGCACAAATCTAAATTGCCAATTCTCTCTCAGCTTTTATGTTGTGCTTTTTTTTTATTTTTTATTTGCAGCGTTATTGAATGAACTATTTAGATTGATTTGGCTTTAGATCAATTATGATTGTTTTGTTTTATTCAAACTAAGTTATTATTTAATCTTTTATATTTCCTGCTTTACTCAAAGAACTTTTTTACTACCTTTAGATTAATTTTAGACAAAATTACACCAGAGGCAATTTAAGTTATTTAATTATAACAAGTTAGTTCTTTAAGTTACATAATGTGTACACCATTAGTCCTTTTTTCATTTTTCGTTACAAAAAACCCAAGTTGGCACTAATAGAGCTGACGTGGCCATGCGGAGTCTACGTGTCATCTATCTGGTGACAATTTGGTCATTTAAGACTACTGTCATGTAACAATTTGGTACTTTCAACTTAAAAATTTTAAAAAAAAAAATAGTTCATCTTCTTTTTCATTTAAGTTAAAATGACCAAATTATTACATGACGGTAGTCTTAAATGACCAAATTGTTACGAGACAAATGATACGTAGGCTCCGTCACGATCGCGTCAGCTCTATTAGTGCCAACTTAGGTTTTTTGGGAAGAAAAATGAAAAAAGGACTAATGGTGTACACATTATGTAACTTAAAGGATCTAAGTGGTACTAAAAAACTTAAAGGACCAACTTGTTACAAGTAAATAACTTAAAGGATTTTTGCCTTAATTTTACTTATTCATGATATGCTTTACTTGTTCTGCACTTCATGCGGATATGTGGGGATGTGGATTGGAATAGAGATGACACGACAAATTGGCATTGCAAAGTTGGTGATTGAGAGCGACTCTAAGACTCTCGTAGACATGCTACTCAGGGAAGATAGAGATGCAAATGACACTCCCGCGATTGTTAAGCGTATACAGAGACTCTTGGATGGTGACTGAGAGGTGGACATAAGGCATACTTGGAGGGAACAGCTGCGCAGATTGACTGGCGAACTACAGTTTTCAAGTGGATACCATGGACACAGCTTTCGTAGAGGAGCCCTCTGAGGCCTCCGCCCTATGATTTTTGATGACATGTTCGGGGCGCTTGTTGTTGGAATAATGGCATTCAAGTGTGAGGGAGTTACAAAATATAATTTTATTATTAACAAGAAATATTTTATTTTTTCAGTTTTCAAAGATATTTACAATATAATTATTGTAATTTAATTATATATTATTATAATCTTTATTTGTCACTAAGACTTGCAATGTCGTTTTTTACCGTTGGTGTACAAGTTATTACCAATTAAATTGGTATTGAAGTCATTGATTGAGCAACGGACGATAGCAACATTTTTACATTATAAATAATTTTGGTTAATAGGGATTTTTGAGAAGAAGAGATAAGAAAATCGAAAATTGTTTTTCCTTGATTTGGCTTTATTTTGTTGTTTTTTTTGCATTGTTTGTGAGGCTCCAACGTGATTCTGACCTCGAGTGCATGGGTCCTGACACGGCACTGTGAAAACTTTGGGGAGCAAACCGGATATTGGGTTGCACCGGAGGTCCACCGAAATTTGCTTTCAAGGCAGTGGCTTTTGCCACGTCACAATTTCTCCTTCTCCTTTTATTTTGTTAACAATACTTATTTTCTCCAATATTTCCTACACTTGTGCCTCTAGACATTAGGACTCGTTAATTCCGTTTTGTTGTTTTCGGGCGATTGTCCTCTTCTATTACCTGGATAAAATAGGACAAATAGTTGCTTGAGCATATGTATACTATCCTTGTTTGGCTATTTGCTTCATCGAATTTATGAATATGTATTCCTTATTCTTTCGACCAAGCTTCCTTCACCTATATTATTCACCTTATTTTTAGGCAAATGGAAGGAAAGAAACCTCGTCAAAACCTTCGTATGTAAAAAACACTTCATTCACACCCCAGTTACACGAGAGTAGTTGTTTGAGCATGACATATATTAGAGGTCGTGCAAGAACTAAAGTAATAAAGGAATGAGGTGAGTTACATGGCAAAGCAATAGTTTAACCATATGATAGACCTAAGGTGTAAAATTTGTCCAATAATGGATGAGGATCAGGAGAGTCACTCATATGTGTCCCCATCGTAGGTTTCATACTCACTTTCTCTATAAAGTTATTAGTTGATCTAAGACACTGAGTTTGACACCTGGTGTCAATATATCATGACTTTATATATATATATATAAAGCTTGTTTTATCAATAAATGTTATTCATTTTTCTATGATTTGAATTTCTTTTTTGCCGCTCATTGTGGTCCTATCCGGCTTGAGAGATTAGTCTCTGTAATTGCGCGCAGAGGATACCCAGTTTATACCAAAAAAATAGGTTAACAAGTTGGAGAATTCTACCAAACCCATTAAATTTTGGTGGGTATAATACTTGTAGACAAAATTAGTACAATATTTAAATTTATTTTAAATTTCTTAAACATAAAAAATGAGGTGTCATTGAGTGATTGGATGTTGAGTATCATACCCAACAAAACTCAATGGGTAAACTCAATAGGTATCGGAGTATTCACCTTACAAGTTTTATACTTTTTTTTAAAATTTCTATGGTTTTATTTTATTGAAATCAGGAAAACTCTTAGGATCCGTTTGGTTGAAGAGAGAGGATTGGCTTAGTACTATTTTGCACTAAGAATGTATTTATTTGAGGTGAAAGAGAGAATAGAGTGTACCAAATAATTGAAAGAGAGAATAGACAAAAAAATTCTCTCTTCCCTCTTTCTCTTCAAGTGAAAATGGCATGAAAGAATTATTTTTGGTGCGAAAATGAATGAATTGGTGGAATAGCAATCAAGTAACCCTGCTTTTTTTCTTTTTTTCCGGGTATACAGCACTAGATGCAAGTAAAAGATAAGTACACTTGTACTATTATTTAAAGCAAAAAAACACTAATCTTAAATGCCACACATGTCACATGCACCAAAAAATAATCTTCTCTTTATCCCAAAAAAAAGAAAAAATAATCTTCTCTAAAATTAGATAAAAGACATATATAGTTCTCATAACCTATACATAAAAAACATAGGCAATAAGATGATATTGAAAATAGAGATGAACTTGATATCAAAGTTGACTACTACCCCAACATCTTCCTCCCCCCATAGTGCCAATTGTATTTTGGAGGTAGTAATACAAGAAATGAGTGAAGTCTCTTATGGTCCTTATCCTCATCAAATGGCTCAACCTTCATTGTTCAAAAGGGTATGATGAGGGTGTTCAAGAACAACTCACCTTTCAAATTTATCTTTAGTAAAAATCAAATGTTCAACTATTTATTTAATTATGCACTAGCATGAAAAAGGATACAAATCAACATCAAAATATATATATGAAGTCATATGTAAAATTGCTTTTTCTTCTTTCCCTTTTGCACTTCTTTTCTAGCTTTTCTAATAAGAGAAAAAGAGTTTCCCTAAGATCAAAATAACCCCACACGTTTTGCCCTAGTATGACACTTCACTTTCCTAGCTACATCATCTCCACATTACCTATATCTCTCATTGATTCTTTTCCTCCTAAATCTTGTAGGGGAATAATTATGTATTGTGTAAATATGTAAAACTATCAATTCATATTACCATCTGGCCGGTTATAATTGGCAAAGTTGTAATAATTAATTAAGCATAGGAATTATAATGTAAGCTAATCAAAATATATGTGATTGTCGTGTGTAAATGAGTTTTAGCCGCCCCTTCATTGTATTCGCAATTTCAGTGATATGGGGACATCGGCTCTTGAGTTCGAACTCGGGTGTGAGCAGTCATATGTGTGTGCGTGGTGTTTATTTATCATGTCGTTTAAGCTGACAAAAAATAAATGAGTTTTCACCACATGTCATCATAGTATTCCCTCTGGACTCATTTATATATCATAAAAAACTACCAACATTTTTGTAAGCAAATATCAAGTAACTCAACTCTATTTAATCTTATTATTCTACAAATACCCTCATTTTATGCTACTTTTAGTAATATAAGTTTTGCACATTCTCAAGAAAATAAGGGTATATTAGTAAAGTTAGTTTATTTTTTATGAAATCGAGAATATTAAATGATTATAACCAACTTTCTTTAATCAGTGTGAACTTTTTACTAGAATTCTAACCATAAACAACATACTTCACACTCGTTTGACGCCCCTTAACTCATCAACCGAACTATCCACTTATTTGTTTACATATTCCTTTGTATTGTGAGCTCTTATGCCAAAGGTAATTAATTTTCTGCCGTCAACAAGTTAAGGAGAACATGTGAAATGGCTTAACCGAAGTTAGACAAATACTGGCTTCCACTATATATCATCATTATATAAACAAAAACCATCCAATGAATATGAGAAAAAAAGGGGGGGCATATGGTGGTCATGATGATAGTGAAGAAGATGAAGCCAAAATGGGGTTCATTTTCCAAATAAATGAGCATGGCTTTCGTACTCAATTACATGAAGAAAAGAGACAAAAGAAGGGACCTAACCTCATTGACTATTTACCCCTTTCATCTTCAATCTTCATTACCCTCTATAATTTTTTCCATTTCCTCAATCTTACCCGCACGTGACTTTCACGTGCACCTCCATGTTACTCTTTGAAGTTGGGAGGGTTTTGGTGCTTTTCAAGTTTAAAGTAACATACCTAATTTTTTAATTATATGATGTAATTGATAGTTTGATACTATCATGTAATGAAGCTGTCTCTAATTGGACTTCTTTGATTTCGGCTATATTTTAATTGGTTGCAGCTTGTTTCTCCAAAACTAATAAGTATTAGTGATTGCGTCTATAGCACGTACCTATCCTTATTAGGGAAAACTCAACTGTTATATCATTGATATAAAATTTAGACACTCTTTACCATATAAGTCACAACTTTGCATATATTTAATTGATTGTTATGTTGTATATTTCTTTTGTGGTTATTTAGGTTCGAATCTAAGCAATGTGTAAATATTCTTAAAACGAATCTAAGCAATCTTTGTGAGATTGAATTAGATTCACAATCTAATTTAGTATTCTTTTTGTTTCATAATACGTGTTGCTTTTTAAGAATAGTTCTGCCGTATTTTATTTGTCGTTTTCATATTCACCGTAGCATTAATTATTGTTTTACCAATAACACTCCTAACTATATTTCTTTTTGGTTCAGACCATTGCTGGCTACCCACGGAGTGTCTCAGCGCTTTCATCGAATGACTAATCTCTGCTCGTGCTCAAGATCAAATTTCGCACCGGCCAACATCGAGTTTGTGTCCACTTAACACTCCTAACTATTTATTACAGAGAGAAATAGATAAAACGAAACAATAAATAGTTAAGGGTATTATAAGAAAAACAGAAATTTATCAAAAATAACAATTTATTAGATTTCATAGAATGTGTAAATATTCTTATTTTTATAAGCAATGTGTAAATATTCTTAAAGCGATATGCAATTATGCATTATGAAACAGGCGTATAATATACTTAGCATATCCTCGATTAGGTGTGAGTTCACTCATCATATCTAGAGCTGTCAATTTTGGCTCAGCCCAATGGGTCGGCCCAATGGCCCAGTGTTTTAGGTTGGACTTGGCTAAAGAACTAGAGGCCCAGAAATAATAGGGTCGTTTTGGCCCAGCCCAGTTGTCCCGTGGGCCGAACTGGGTCTGTGTTTTTATATTTTTTTGAATACTTTTTGTGTTTTCTTTGTTAAAATATGAAGTGGGTCGGGCCGGCCCGTTAGACCAAGTGTTTTGGGTCAGGCTGGACTCTAAAATATGCAGCTCAGTAGATAACAAGGTTGACATATAAGACTAAAATTTACGACAAGTCCAACCATGAGGATAATGAGATTAAAAAGTTGGGCTTTCCAATAAAAGACTAAAAAAATTAAGCTTAATAACATTTTCATAATGTGAAAGAAACAAAGAAGATTGAAAAGGTTGGTCCTGCTTTTCAAACTAAACCTTTCTTACGTAAGAACAGCCAATTAATTAAATGAAGCAAAGTAAAAATAACTTTTGACCGTTCAAAAGAGAAGTAAATCATAACTATTAGATCAAGTGATGGAAGATCGAGATTAAAACATAAAATTGTGTGATTTTGTGGTCGTTAAATAACTTTCAATCATCAAAATTTACTTTTCTTAATATTATTGGGATATTTTTGTCTTTTTTTTGTTACAAGGATATTTTAGTCTAACATCATAAAAGTGGACAAATATTATTTGATCAAAAAAAGAGGACAAATATTATTATTTAATTATATTAACTATTTATCAATTAGGGGCCTTAATTCATGCATGACACAGAATTTTTTTTGTCTCTCTTCGTCTTGCTCTGTTAAAAAAATGCTGATGTGAGAGACATCATCCCAACCACATAGGCTAAGTATGCCACGTCCCATTGACTTTCCACATCAGCATTGCCACGTGCCATTGGCATGTGTTGTCAACACTCCCATGTAACATTAACTTGTGACACTAATTAACTTTATGTTCCTCTCTGTCATGTTCTGTTACAAAAAATGTTGATGTGGCGTGCATCATCATTACCACATAGGCTTAGTCTGTCATGTGTCATTTACTTTCCATGTCATCAACAACATGTGGCATTGCCCTATGATGTATGCACTATCATGTGGCATTGACCTGCCATGTAAGCATTCCAGCGTTGTACTACCTAGGTATTGCCCTATAACAATCATGATTGTCAAACTCGTGAGTCAATTCGTAATATCAGTCGAGTTTACGAGTCTACATAGCCAAAATGAGTTGACTCGTACATGGAATCGCAATTCTTTCAATCTCGTGCAGGCTCAATTCAGAATTACGAGTTTATGGCAAGTTTACCAATCTGCTATAAAGCTTGAAGAAGAAAAACCTAAAACACAACTTTTTTTCACCGTTTTTGCCGTTTCCTAGGAGGCTAAGGGTCGTGCGATTCAGTGTTCTAAAAGGAATGTGAATAGAAATATTTTTGTCCCTCCCAATGTATTGCTCTCTGTAGTGCATATTGATATGTTGCTCGCTGCTCTCTATCGTTCTCTGCGTGCATGCACGACACACTCTTATTGGTTGAATTTATATGGAATATATTGAATCATGTGGATACCATGTAAATTTGATGCGATCCTATGAATCAACCAATATATATATATATATATATATATATATATATATATATATATATATATATATATATAAAGAAAGTTTGTTCAAAAAAATGTGACACTAGCATTTCTCATTCCAAAATCTTTTACTATGGCCTTAAATATTGATCTCATATTGTTTTAAAAATGGGTTAAAAACCACTTCGACTCCGATTTTACCGAACATGTTTTATTCTTAAATATACATTTAAAAACCAAAAACGGTCAACCACCTTGAACTTGACCTAAAGTTTTACAATAGAATGCATCATTTTGATTTCTCTCAATTTATGAAAAAAAAAACATTTTTTCATTCTCAATATCTGGAGATTTATTCACAATGAAACAACAAAATCTATTTTTTTTTACCCACAAGGGTTGGTCCGAGCCGTAACTAAGCTCGGACCCCACCCCAAGGTTTTGGCTGTAGCAAAAACTCTACTGGGGAGGAGCGAAGAACTACACGGACCGGAAAATCGAGTATACACGTGGCCAACCAAGTTCTCCGACGTAGATTAGTCATCAGTAAAACTGGTGAATACCGTGCACCAATAACACTGTAAACAAAAAATCTATTTTTTTCTTTATGAAAAACACATTGGCAGTTAGCCTTTTCATGTGTGGCACTTGTGCTACTTGGTACTACCTGAAAAATAGTGAGCAACCACTGAACTAGCAATAACTATGGAAACCACAAGCAACCATAAAGTGTCCCATTTTAAATGAACCTGGATTTAATGCAACTTCCCCATTTTGAATATGATGTCAAGCTTATCTTCTAATACTATATATTTATTATTATTACCATAATTAGCACAACTAATTTGATTACAACTCATGACATGACTGTGTAACTATTTCTCTCTTTTTAAAGATCCCAAATCTCATTGTACTATATAGTAATTAGAGTGAGTCATGAAATTGAATGGGAAACTTCTAATTTAGAAAAAGTGTAACTTAACTTATAGAAATTGGTACGGTACTTTTTTCTCAAATTTCTAAAGTTACACACCACCCCAAATTATAGAACCTTTTGGACTTTTTTTTTACCATGTCACCCGGAGAACCTGATTGGCTACGAGTTTCCGGTTGTCGACCCGTTTGATTTTCCTCTCCCAACAGAATTTTTGCCACGCCCAAAATTCGAACCCTTCAAGTTGGACTATGTATGAACCTTTTGGACTCTGAAACAAGGCAAATAATAAATTAAAATAAATAAAACCAAGAAATAAAGAGAGACATTTTTTCTTCATCTCCTTCTGCCTTTGTAATCATGAGTCCTTATGCCATCATTGCTATAAAAGTCTCTCTCTCTCTCTCTCAAATACAAACACAAAAATCACAGCTATATTGATCATTGTTTCTATCAAGTTTCTCACCTATATAAACCCCTTATGTTGCCCAATTCTTAAGCCTCACTATCATCTCTTGTTTTTCTATTTTTGTTTATTAATATTTATTCTTCATTTTTGCATTGCTAGAAAATTAAATCTTATCTCTCAATGTGCTCTTTCTCTTCACAACATACCTCTTATTCTTCTCTCTTTTTGTCATGGCCATCCAAGAGATACCATTGCAAGCACCTTAGGTTGAGCCAGCTCAAAAGGTATACTATACTATACCAGATACTATATACTATTCTCTACAATCTTATACCATGTTATTGAATAACTGATGTATCCTGCCTATAATATAGATCAAATATATCAGTTATTTAATGAATCTAAAAAGTGCATTTTTTTTGCTTATAAGTGAGATCGAAGATTGTATTGTAATTATGTGTGTAACGTAAAGTAATATGTATATATGATGATGCAGAAGGAGAACACAATTGAAAGAAGCAAGAGAAAGGAAAAAGATGGTTGAGGTGAAAGCAGAGATTAAGATGAAAAACTTGAAGTTGTATATGGAGAATCAAAGTATCATAGAGGAGAATGAGAAGTTGAGGAAACAAGCTATGCTTCTGCATAAAGAGAATCAGACTCTTATGTCTCAGCTTCAAAAGAAGCTCTCAGAAGAAAAGAAAAATAATAACTAGCTTGTTATTAGCTAGTTAGCTAATATATATTATTTATACGGTTTATTTGTTATGGTCAAGTGTAGGAAAATTAAATTAAAGGGTTTGTGTTAATCATCCTTTACTTATATGTTGTTAGCCCTGAATCTTTAACTTTCCTTCTCTCTTTTTTTTTCTCTTGTTTGGTTCTTAGTTTGAGGTTAGATTAATTAATTTTCTAGTTATAAGTTTAGAGCGATAAATAAAGATTAATAGGTAATATGCCAATTGTAACCATTACATAGAATATTATATTAATGTGCAAATGTTGTATTGGTTTAAATGTATGACTTTCTGTTGGTTTTCTAATGGTTTGTTTAGAGAAGGGGAAACAGAATAGTAAAAAATGTACTTTATTGAAGTGAAGCAGAGCTGGTAAATTCATGGGACAGATTCATTTATATTTGAATAGCCTTTTTCAATAGAATAAGTATTTTTTTTTTCCACTGAATCATAAGTCATAACATTTCTCAATTGAATTTTGTCAAAAAAAAAACATTTCTCAATTGAATAAGCATTTTTTGTATTTTTTTTTTGGTTTCCAAGATATCCTTCCCGTCGACAGCATTTTTTGTATTACAATAACATAAAAGTTAACTTCCACCTCTTTGACGGCTTAAACTACTAACTTTTGTCTTTGTTATACAAGAGTAATCCATTATCAGAAATGCTAATTGCTGTCACTCACACAGTTTCCTTTGAACACTCTCTCAAATAAAAAAGCCACGTCACATTTTTTTATTAACTCTAATCGTTAAAATTCCGGAACGTTAAAATTGTTTTCCAGAATTATCTAAGTTTGGTGTTTCCAAAAATTTAAATTTTTTAACTTCCGGAATTATCCAATTACACGTAATTCCGGAAATTTTAATTTTTTTAAACTTCCGGAATTATCTCATTAGACGTAATTCCGGAAATTTCAATTTTTTACCTTCTGTACGTGTTATAGGGTAATTCCGAAATTTATTTTTTATGTTTACATTTAATATTTGATTTATTTGATTTATTTAATAGAGAAGATGATCTCTTTTTCCGGCGTCTTGCCGACAACATCACATTCGCTTCTCTCAAAGATAAATTGGAGCGTAAGGTGCAAGTGGAGGGTGACGAGCGAGAGGTCACAAATATCACTTATCGCAAACCCAGTTTTGGCGATAATGGCTGTGTTCACTGGTCCTCAATGGCTGTGAAGACAGACGATGATATGCGCGACATGTTGAACATCCATGACATGTTTCGGACTAAAAGTCCTTTGGAGGTGTTCATGGAAACCACACGGAGTGTGGCCGAGATTATTCGCCGTCTGCAACCAAGACAACCGTCACACCGACTACCCGATATGGGCGATAATTTGATCTGTATTTGTTTCTGTCATGTTTTAGTATTATGTTTGTTTCTGTTGTTGTAATCTGTCTTTCAATAAATATAATCCGCGTTTTTAATCAATTAAAATAAATGTTCAATTAAAAATAACAATTAGCAAAATTTTAAAAAAAATACATTTCCAGATTTATGTCCTATAGGATAAATCCGGAAGTGTTTTTTTTTGTTTTTCCGGAATTACTTGAAACAACGTGTTTCCGGAATAGAAAATGGGTTCCGGATTTATCTCTTAACACATAATTTCGGAAAAATTCATAAATATACGTTCCGGAATTATGAGTTAAAAGGTAAATCCGGAAATATAAAAAAAATACGTTCGGAAATTATGTGTAAACTGGTGATTCCGGAAACTGTTTTGAGGAGTCAAGGGTAAAATTGGTAGTTTGGTCAATTTGATAGGTACAGGTAGAGCTGTCAATTTGGCCCACGTGGGCCAGCCCACATGGCCCATGGGCCAAAAAGCCCACCATCCTAAGGCCCCACATAGGCCCCAAGCCCATAAGGCCCATGTGGGCCCAGCCCCGCCCATAGGCCCTGAATATTTATTTTGCAAAAAATTACCCACTCAACTTTGATGGCCTAGTTTAGCCCATGGGCACTGAATATTTATTTTGCAAATAGTGACCCACTCTTGGTGGTGAGTGTGAGATAGTGATGATGGTGGTTGTGGTGAGAGGGAGAAGGAGGTGGTGGTGAGTGAGGGAGAAGAGGAAGGGGGTGAAAGAATGAAAGTGGATGTGTAAATAGTGGAAAAATAGGTGGTGGTGGTGGTGGTGGTGGTTGGTGAGAGGAAAAAGGAGGTGGTGGTTGTTGTGTGATGATGGTGAGATGGAAAAGAAGGTGGTGGTGGTGGTGAGAGAGAAAAGAAGGTGGTGGTGAGAGAGAAAAGAAGGTGGTGGTGAGTCGAAGATGGTGGTGGTGGTTGTGGTGAAAGGGAAAAGGAGGTTGTGGTGAGAGTGAAAGAGAAGAGGAAGAGGGTGAAAGAATGAAAGTAGATGTGTAAATAGTGGGAAAATAGGTGTTGGTGGTGGTGGTGGTGGTAGTGAGAGGAAAATGAAGGTGATGGTGGTGAGAGGGAAAATGAGGTGGTGGTGGTGAGTAGAAGATGGTGGTGGTGGTGGGAGTGAGAGAGAAGAGGAAGTGGGTGAAAGAATGAAAGTAGAGGTATAAATAGTGGGAAAAGAGGTGGGGTGGTGGTGGCGAGAGGGATAAGGAGGTGGTGGTGGTGGGAGGGAAAATGAGGTGGCGGTGGTGGTGAGTGGGAGATGGTGGTGGTGGTTGTGGTGAGAGGGAGAAGAATGTGGTGGTAAGAGGGAGGGAGAAGAGGAATGGGGGTGAAAGAATGAAAGTAGAGGTGTAAATAGTGGGGAAAAATGAGAATAAAATTTGGGGGCCAGCCCACAAAGCCCTGGCCCCAACCCACTAAAAAATTTAAAAGTGTGGGCTGGGGCTAAAAAAAGCCCCATTAATAGGGGGCTTCAATTTTATGGGGCTTGATTGGGGGCCAATGGGGCTGGGCTTGGGGGCTTGGGCCAAATTGACACCTCTAGGTACAGGTAACAGGTAACATGAGGGGGGTAAAAAAATAGCCTTTCCTAAAACGTTTGCACGGCAAAGTGACCAGTAGCAGACGACAATCACATTTGCATAAGATTGTTAATTCCATTTGGTTTTTATTATAATATAAAGGCTAAATAGCACTTTTGGTCCTTTATCTTTGCTCTAGGTTTTATTTTGGTCATTTATCTTTTTTTTGGTCCGTTTTGGTCCCTTATCTTTCATTTAGGTTTCATTTTGGTCTCTGCCGTTAGTTTTTGTTAACAGACGCCACGCTGGCAGTTAACTGCTGACGTGGCGTCTTAAGTGTCACTGTTGACTTGTAATTCTTTGAATCATGTGGCATATAAGGGACCAAAAGGAAACTTAAAAAAAAGATGAGGGACCAAATTGACAAAATTAACAAAGATAATAAAAACACCCCAATCTTCATCTTCATCTTCTCCGGCGAGCCACCACCACCACAAACAGTGACATCGCCTCTCTCTCCCCCTCCCCCTCTCTATCCCTTGTCATTGAAAGTTCCAAAAAACCGTAAAACGTGAATCTACATTTCCATTTCGTTCTCAATTATTTATCATTTTTGTTGAAATATTTTGCTAACAGTGAGTTACTGCACCAATTTCGAGTCTATTGCAAGTGGTTTGGTGAATTTTGGTTGAATTTTGAACGTTTCCCCAATTTGCAAAACCCAAAACGCGTTTGCCTCTGAAAATCACGTTTTTGATTAAGTTCTTCCACTTTTTTGTCTCAATTGGTGATGGATTCTAATTCCTTGTGAAATTTCGCTTGAAATGCACTATTCATTTGTTTGATTTGGTGAAGAATTGAGAATTCTAGAAATTATTGTCGTTCTTGGTGTTCTTGATGAGAGAGAGAGAGAGAGAGAGAGGAAGGGGGAGAGAAAGAAGCGATGTCACTGTTTGTGGTGGTGGTGGTGGCTCGCCGGAGGTGGTGGTGGCTCGTCGGAGAATATGAAGATGAAGATTGGGGTGTTTTCATTATCTTTGTTAATTTTGTCAATTTGGTCCCTCATGTTTTTTTAAGTTTCATTTTGGTCCCTTATATGCCACATGATTCAAAGAATTACAAGTCAACAGTGACACTTAAGACGCCACGTCAGCTGTTAACTGCCAGCGTGGTGTCTGTTAACAAAAACTAACGGCAGGGACCAAAATGAAACCTAAATGAATGATAAGGGACCAAAACGGACCAAAAAAAAGATAAATGACCAAAAGTGCTATTTAGCCTAATATAAATTACCCGCTAAGCACTAGTCGTGAGATGTGGAGTTATCATATCGGTTTCTCTCCACGTTTAGGTATATCGGTTTCTCTCCACGTTTAGGTTTATGATGATACATGAGTTTAGTAGAGATTATATCCATTTCGCTAAAGAAAAAGAGGTTCCATTGATCTCATGCACTAGTGCATTATGGATTTTAAGTCAAATTAAAATGGGATTTTTATGTCAGTTGTAAAAGCAATTTAGAATTTTAGTGTAGTAGAATGTGATGACTTTTTAAATTGATTTTACAACCGATGTAAAAAATACTTTTTAAAATGATTATGTCAAGAGGGAAACTAATGTATAGAATACTTTGCCAAGATGGGAATAAATTCAATGGAGAAATTGGTGCTTCTTCAAGAACCTCCACTGGGGTTACATAGATTACTTTTGGCTGATGCAACGGGAATGTGTTTCCTTCAAAAAAAAAATCAGTTGCCCTGTCATTGGTGTACTGTTTCCACGAATATCCTGTTTTACCGGCCTGTGTGGTTCTACAGTTACCACTCGAACCAACCATCGTTGGTGTTTCCTTCAAAATTAGTTTCTTTTGTTTTTGTTTTCTTCTTTTTGCCGATAACAAAAAATAGTTCTGCATAAATCAACACCAAACACCCACCAGACAACAATGATAGACACATGAAAACACACCCTCAACAACTAACAAGTCACAACACTAACTCAAACCAAACACAACAGATCACTACAACAACACTATACAATAATATCATAACACCTGCAACATTTTTTTCGATAATCCAGTTCCATCTTTAAACCTTGATAACCTCAACCATTTCATATATCCCTAATTTTTTTACTTTCAAAAACCAGCTTGTCTCTTGCTCTCCAAATTGCCAAATAGTAGCAAACAAGGAATGATAGCCACTTTACAATTCAAGACAAATTCCACTTCAAGAATCCCCAGCTCATCAACATTTACACATACTAGATGGATTTTGTGAAAATTCACCTTATCCATCAATTCAAATAGTTGTAAAGTGGACTCCACCTTCATTTTAAACTGATAACCCATGAACTTCTTTAATGAAGCTGAGTTCCTTGATCACCAAATCGCGAACAGATTTAACAACACTGCCTTCATCATTAACACTTAGACACCCTGCAACTAGAAGGAACAAATATGGGATAACGAAGCATCCTAAAGCAAACCTAAGACGTTCTGCAACCGGCTTCCTCCATTTTGACGACAAACCCATCTTTGACGTAAGGAGACAAACCCATCTTTGACGTAACGAAACCAAGTTATCGCCAATTGACCGACTCATGTCTTTTCAAAGTCAACTTTGAACACCACCAGTTCTTTTTCCCTATTTTTTGCTACATCCACCAACTTATCAACTATTGATATCCCATATGATATACGTATTTTTTTTATAAGAACTGATTGTGGTTCATAGATCACATGAGCCTAACATATATCACGAGTTTCAATTATTTTCTTAATTGCAATCACAATGGTAGCTGTTCATTCTCAAGAGCAATACACAGGTTCAATCAAAAAGAAATTCAAGACCCAATAGCATGAACAACTATGCAGTGTTTCTGATGATCATAGTTAACACAAGCACGGATACAGATTTCAGGACAATACACAAAATGTCCGATGGGTAAAATTCTTGACATAACAAAAAAGTCACAGCATCAAAAATAAAAAAAACAAGAATGATAAGTCTACTGCTTTGATGGCCCATTTCTCAACGTTTTAAGCATAAAACTGAATTCTATAATTACATGTTTGTGTCTGTAAAGGATGTTTGGCAGATTTTAAACAAGGTTAATACAATATGCAGCCAGTTTTAAATCCGAACAAAAATTTGAACCAGTTTCCAACTACAAAGCAACCAGTCAAAAAAGAACTGAACCAGTTTCCAGCTACAAAGTACCAATCAAAAGAAACAAGATCTTCGTTGTCGAGTTTACTCAACTTCGCCACGGCATACATAATCTTGTTTTTAAAGTTTGATAAAAAATCACCAGAAAGGATACAGTAAATCTACAAGCTAACCTAAATTAATAACGACTAACCAAGAAAAAGTCGTCGTCATCAAGAACCTCAACATCTTTAGTTCCAACAAAATGCTCTCGACCGATTTCCTTCACCAAATTGGCAAATTCTATCCTTTTCTCCAAAGAGAGGGGTACAAATGGTAGTCTGAAAACTGGCCTGACAACTCCAAGTTGAGCAAGAGCCGTATTCAAACCAATGGGATTTGGCATGTAGAAAAGCCAATCAATTAAAGGTAAGAGCTTAGAATTCAGTGCAGAATTTTTGCCCCCAAACATGAGTTCTCGCATTAAGCCAGGAATCAGGTTGCTCGCAACAGATATCACTCCGGTAGCCCCATAACCCCATCTAGCATCATGGCATTGATCATCGTTCCCGCTCCACACTACAATCTCATTGTCGGTATACTCTTTGACCCGGTCATTCCCCACACATTCCTTGACACCAGCTAAACTAGGACTTTGAGCTAAGGTCTGAATCACATGTGGAGGAATGTCTTGACCAGTTCGTGAAGGCACGTTATACACGATTGTGGGCCCCATGGAAAGTACACTTTGAAAGTGTGCAACCATACCATCCAAGGAGGTTTTTCCATAGTAAGGGTTTACATGAAGAGCACCATGCATCCCGACCGCAAAACCCTGCTCTGTGGCGTGAATAGCTTCCCTAGTCGAGTTGCTTCCAGTATTTCCAATAACCTTTATTTTACCACCAAAACAGTTTACTGTGTGTGCAATTAGCATTATGTGCTCTTCCCAGCTCATTAACTGACCCTCACCAGTTGTGCCACCAACAATGACACCTTCAACTCCGTTTTCAATCTGCACATTGACCAAGTCATCATATGCCTCAAGATCAAACCGACCATCTGGAAGGTATGGAGTTTTAATGGCAGTTATCAATCTCAGACACTTTATCTCCTCTGTAGAAGTCCTGTAAATACAGTACATATATAGCTTCATTTGTACAGAATATTTTGATCCAGAACCATAAACAAAAGCAACACACAATGGGCAGCCATGAATCCACAAACACATGAGAACGTTTTTTAATATACTCCTTAAAATATGTACTGATACAGCTATCCCAAGTAGGTAGCTCAGTTGGCGAGCTAAGGGATATCGAAGGAGTGCAAGAAGGAGGTCCCGGGTTCAAACCCGATAAACTAACATTCTCCCCAACCCCACTAACATTGCCTATCAAAAAAAAATGTACTGATACAGCTGCAATCTATGGAGAAAATTCAATCAATTAAAACAGCTTTGCAAATCGAAGATGCATACTTAGTAAGCCTTGTATATCCAATATCCAAACAAAATCTCAAAGTGAATGATAACAGAAAAATAAATTCAACATGTAAATTAGTGAGGGTAATTTTTGCAACAAAAATGAGAATGGAAAACCAATTTCAGTGTCTCTTTCAGAAACCCAACCCAGAGCATACACTATAGTCTATCCCCCTCATCAATCTACAGAAAGCATACATAACCACGTGTAATATATAAAACATCAACTGACAAATGAAAAGATGAAAACAAATGAGAATATATAGAATTTAGTATGAGAACTAATAAATTTGGAACATTAAATTCATTATTCAAATCTACCTATTCTTCATTTCATAACTTCGCATAGGAAGGTGGAATGTAGGCCTGGCAGCTGCCTGTATAGGAGTCCAGCATGAGCTCCTGATTAATACAGACAAAAATTTCACGGTTTAACATTAATTCATTAAACAAACCAAAAGATGGATTAATGGTAGGAGATTAGTATTTTTAGGCAGCACAGTCAGTGCCTATCAGAGGCCTCATACATACAGACAGATACTGAGATACACCCTAACAGACACCTTACCTTAGAACAAAAAACGTGGAGTAGACTCACATATCGCAAAGCATCTGTTTAACTCTAGCAGATGATGTAACTACTTTTAAATATGCCAAACAGAAAACATTCTCCCCCATTAAGAACTTGGAAATGGTTAGCCAATTTTGCAAATAAAAAAATGACATAAGTTTTACTACTTTTCAATATGCCAAACAGAAAACATTATCACCCATTAAGAACTTGGAAGAGGTAAGGTAATCAAGAGGATTATCCCTTCAGCCAATTTTGCAAATAGTAAATAACAAAAGTTTTTAATAAATTCACACATATGCCTTTGAGGCTCAGCTTTTCTCCTCACAATTCATTATTTGGACATATAACTACACTGAAATCAGCATTACTATCCTATGACCTAAAATAAATGGTTGAATGGTTGAATGAAGAAACTCAGCAATCAGTGAAACAAAGCAATAAACCCACAAATTCATCATTCATAATATGATGATACATAACCTCACAAATAATGTTCATGGTTCATAGATTCAGTCACAATCCACATGCATGTATAAATCTCAAAACAGAACTAAAAGTGTTTTTAAGAAAAAACAATCTTTCTTAAGCCCAACATGCATAAATACACAGCAATGAGTCAGATTTCGAAAAACAGCATATCAATAACCAAACTCTCCAACAAAAAAAACAAAATAGATGCATGTAAATAAAAAATTCGAAAAAACAACACACCAAAAATAAATAAATAAATTAAAAATAAAACCTTGTGTTTTTGTGATTAGTGGCATTGGATGGGGAAAGCGGAAAAGCGGTTCCTCTGAAGCAGAGGCCGGTATAAGTCTTCAAAGTGGCCGCCATAGCTCAAAACAAGTTCACAGTTGAGAGATCTGAAGCGATTTAAAAGAAAAACCCTAGGAAGAGAAAAACGGCGTCGCTTTGAACGAGCTGGTTTGCGGCGAGAGAGATGTTCAAAAAGTAGAGAAGAGATGATGTGTGTACTGACACAGTGTCTCCGAGGGTCTACGTACGAACAAGGTAGTAGTGCTGGTCCGCGAGTCTTCATGTTAACAATTAACAATGTTATTTTATTCTTCGGATATCATGATTAACAATTAACAAACGGCACCTCATTTTTTTGGGTGTTTTTTTTTAACCCCCATTAACCCCATACCCCTTTTACGCTAAATCCCCAAAATACCCCCGGAAGCCATTTTTTTATTTAAAATTGCGTAAAATATTATATTAAATTTATATTATATTAAATTTTATTCCACGAATTTAGATTTTGCCGACACTTTAAACGGTCTAGATTTTGCCGACACTTTAAACGGTCTAAATTTTGCCGACACTTTAAACGGTCTAAATTTTGCCTGAGGTCGTGGCTGACGTTGATGATGGGGATCGGGATAAACGTAGTGTCGATGTTGTTTCTCCTTAGGGTTATCCTCTCGACTTCTGAAACGTCGTCTCGGTGATGAAGAGGCTAAAAATGAGCGAGGTGTGGGGGGGGGGGGGGTTATCCAATTCATCAAGATCGTTATGCTGTCGAGCCGGAGGAGAATGGGAACCATTCCCTCGTTGTCGGCAAGGAGGAGAACGATGATAAGGAGTTATCCAATTCGTCAAGATCGTCATATTGTCGAGCCGGAGGGGAACGGGAACCATTCCCTCGTTCTCGGCGAGGAGGAGAACGATGATAGTGCCTTCTCCTGGGTGGAGATCGATGTCTCCTTCGAACCGAGGTTCTCTTTTCAGGGGAGCACGGTCTGGGTGATTCCTGGTCCGGAACGTCCCGCGTCAGGAGATTTGCTACCTCGGCCTCAAGGTCAGTGAAGCGGCAGCTTCTTTCTTGGTTTACGACCTCCTGTCGAGCCAGGAGCTGGACGAGCTGTTGAACAGCGTCGGTTAGGGCTGGAAGCAATGGAGGGGGAGGTGGGAAACTATTACTGTATGAGCTTGTATGAGAACGGGCGAGGTTCAGATTGGGGAATTGTGCCCGAGCTTGGGTGGAATTTGTAAGGTCTTGAACATGGCCCTCGGGGGTTCGTTGAGGTTCGAGCTCGGGTATAACCGGTTCTACCCCGCGCCCGACCACAAAACTGGCCGGTATTGAACGGAGTTTGGGCGCCATTTGTGGATCAAGGTAATGGGAGAGGAAGTTGAGTACAGATCCTCCCACTGTGGTCGCCAATGTTCTGTACCGTACTTCCGATCTTGGTGAATAATCCGAAGTAGTTGGTAGATGTCGTCCCTGATCAATATTGTTCGATCTTGAGGGGGCGATGTTGTACCTGCAAGAATACTCCGACGCTCAAGTCAGTATTTGAGTGAATCAGTGTTTAGTTTTTAGAAGTTCCTTGCATTTATGAGTATTGAATGTGGTATTTATAGAGATTGAGTGATGTTCGTTCTGACGATCCTGAGTCGTTAGATCTTGTAGAGGTATCTGAACTGTTGATTGATTGGGCCAGATTTTCTGGATATGGGCTGGTTGGTTATTGGGTCCTCGCAGGGGTGTAAATATTATTAAGACATTTTACTTATTACCTTAACAATTATTAAAAATTAGAAGATCAAATTTGTGAATTGGCCGCAAAAATATTATTGTGGCACTTTGAGAGATACCTTAAATTAGGGTATTGGAATATAATGGATCGTAAAAATATAATGGATCTGTACATTAGAATAATATAGTCATGTAAAGTGAATTTGATTCATACTAGAAAAAATCCAAGACTCAATTTCTTCTTATCCTCAAATGCAATATTGTCTTCTGAAAACTTGTATAAATGAGTTGGATGTGTTATGGAGGCCAAGTTTATGACCCTAAACTTGGTAATAATAAGATCAAATGATAACAGATATCGTAGGTCAGTATTTATTGATGGAAAAACTTGTGAGTAGCTATAGCTACTAGATAAATATATTTTATCTCTAATTAACGCTAGGTTAAAAATAAAATTGACCGATTTGCTCACAAAACTACAAGTCAATGAGTTAACATCGAGGATAATAAGACTTTTAAGCCATTTTGAAATTTATATAGTCTTGATTAACCAAAAAAAGTGTCATATTCAGGACTTGGGTTAGGGTGTTAACCTATATAATTTCTTTTAAAAAGGCTTAATTGCATATTAATAAATCATAAAATTTTAATATATATATATATATATATATATATATATATATATGTATAGTCAAAAAAAGTTATATGCATATTTATAATTATTCGCAATAATAAAGTATAAGTAATTAATTATATAAATATTTGTCTCTTCAGAAAAAAGCACCAATGAAAATAATTCATTTAAAAAAAGAAAATGATCAATAGTATGAGATGACGAACAACAACAACCGCGTGATTGGTTTTCGATTTCAAATTTTTCCACATTTTATTTATTTAGATAATGCTTCGTATCAACTAGTATTGCTCTTTAAAAAATATGACCCAAATATGGGAGAATGTGTTTCTTTTTTTACTTCTCAACATTTATTTTTCATTTTATCTTTGGATGTCTTATCACCAAATTTGCAAATGAAGAAAAAACAAAAAATGTCACGCCTAGTATTGTCTGAATCAAATTAGAATGACATAGAGTATGCTAAAACAAACAAACAACTTTAAACTAAATAGAGTATGCTTGACCAAAAAAAAAACTAAATAGAGTATGCTAATGAAAATGAAGCAAACACTAAGAAACCATAATATGGTGTGGACGCTACAATATTAACAGTAATTCTAATTTAGAACTCAAATTACCCTGATCTAAGTAAAAAGCATTGGTTACAATCAACTTAACTTGAAGATCAGCCTTGGTATTAAAAAAAATATGTCCTCACAAATGCCAACAAACTCACATTTAATTGTTATAAGACAACCTGAAAATATAACATAACCACTACAGATTATCACAAATTTTAAGACATAAGGACCCAAAAGAATAGGGGTGAGGCACTGTACACTTTGAACCAAACCAAACCCCAAAATCCAAGTTGTTGGGTATCTGCATTGGGTTAATTTCAAAATAGAGAAACTCAGTGTATGGGTTGGGTGTCGGGTCTAAAAACTGAGAACTCACTAAACCCAACCTAAGCCAAAATCTCTACATTGTCGGTTAGTGCAAATCGATTAGGGGTGGGAATAAGGTGGGGCGGGCTTTACAAGGCTCGAATCTGACCTACATTGAAAATATTAGGCTTGAGCCAGACCCATCTTTAAGGTCTGACCTTTTTGAAAGTCTGACAAAGTTTGAAAGCTTATTTAAAAGTCTATTTCTCTATTTTTATACAAAAGGCTACAACATTTGAGTGGTGTGGACTTTTGTAAATGGACTAACAAGTTAAGAGTACGAGGAGATTAAGTTCTAATTTGAGATCTAATAAGACCTTTTAGATAATTATCTTTAATAGAAAATGTTATCAAGTTTATGATTCGGCCCAAAGTACAAAATTTAATATAATAATAATAGTAATAAAAAATAATTTGTATATTTACTTAAGTAGGCTAAGTTGATAGGTTTACAAGTTTTTTTTAAACTCGTAGTCCGACCTTCTTAGTTAAATGAGCTTCTAAAAAAGCCTTAATCTTACCTATTTAAAAATAAGTACGACCTAACGTAGACTGTGTCACATGCCGCTGCCAACCTAACGAGTTTGAATTTGGTGCGGTCAGCCGTTGTTCAGTTGGGGTTATCATGTTATTGGTGTGTAGTATCCACCGACTTTGCCGATGACTAATCTACATCGAGGAACATGGCTGACCACGAGTACCAGGCTTTGTCGGCCTGCGTGGTTCTCCCCTCCTAACAAATTTTGTGTCACCCTCCAAATTTGAACTCGAGATCTTAGGGTGAGCTCCGAACTCAGTTACTGCTTGAACCAATCCGTGTTGGTTGTTGTCCGGTTAGTACGACTTATGAATTTTATATTTTCTAAAAAAATTTTGTCAAAAAAAATCAACGATCGAGATTGTATGATAGTTAAATGAGCAATGCTATTTGGTAAGAATAGTTTTAGTAAAATGTAGGTATCGACTAACAATACACACCAAATATCTTATTTTGTGTTTCTTACTTTTTTTACTTTTCTTTTCTTACCGTCTACCATTTCTTAAATCTAATGGCTATCAATTGGTTTATGCACCATTTCTGAATGCACTCGATACCGATTACTTTTAGGGTTTTTTTATACCCCCATCAACTCCCATCTACCCCACCCAATACCGTAATCCCGAAAATTCCCCTAACATAAATTACAAAAATTGACTTTTGGAAGATTCTCTGGTGGGGGACCACTTAATCTGGAAATCGGATTTACCTAAATGGAAGGTAAATCTGATTAGCTTTAAATACGTATTAAATTGACACGCATAAGTCAAATTGGATCTATCAAACTGACAGATAAATCCGATTTGACCATTTAATTCAGAACAGAAAGCGAAATTTTAATAAATCGGATTTAGCTAAATCCGATGCGCAATCGGAGTTACCTAAATCCGCTTATATGTTTTAATGAATCGGATTTACCTGGATGGGGGTATATCCGATTTGTAAAAAATACAAAGCGGATTTACGTTTGAGGCACGTAAATCCGCTTTGTTTTTTTTTTTTAATTATTTTTTGTATAACTGTTGTTCTATTTTGAAACAGGTATTGTGCATACAGAGTCGCAGGTTGTTCCTTTCGTTGTAGATACTACAGAGGCATTCTGGACGGAGAGGGTATATTTTTCAAACTAATTTTCTTAATCAAAGTTTGGTAGATATTTAATTAATTAAGTACGCAACATTTATCTATTTTTTCTATTTTGTAGATTTTTTCTACACGCCAGGATGTTGAGGAGTGGGCTAATGCGGTTGGGAGGCGTATTGGAGTTGTGGTTATCATTGTAAGATCCGACAAAGCTGGAGGTAAAAGGGGTTCTAGAGATAAGATTATTTTTGGTTGCGAGAAGCAAGGGAAGTGGTCTAATGATTCTAGAGTTTTCGGGTCTAAGAGAAGAAGCTGTCCGTTTACATTGAGAGCTACTTGTACAATACGTCATGGGGGTTGGCGTGTGAATGTTAGGTGTGGTCATCACACACATGAGTTGCTTACTACCCCGGTCGGGTCGACAGCTTTTGGTCGTTTAACTAAGCCGTAGAAAGCTATTGTTAATGAGCACACTGATCTGAATGTTGCCCCGAAAGATTGTCTTACTGCTTTGAAGAACTATTATCCGGACAACGTCACTTCTCTTCCTCAAATATATAGGCAACATTACGCCTATAGGTCTTCTAAGAGGGGTCCTAGAACGGACATTCAGGAGCTTTTGAGATTGATTGAGTCGCAAAATTATTTATGTTGGAGCAGAAAAGTTGAGGGTTCCGATGTGGTCAGTGACATCATGTGGGCGCATCCCACTTCTATTAAGTTATTCCGGTTGTTTCCAAAGGTTCTTATTCTTGACACCACCTACAAGACCAACAAATACAATCTACCTCTATTGGAGATTGTAGGAGTTACTTCAACGGAGTTAACTTTCTCGGTTGCTTTTGCCTATATTTCACACGAGCTTGGAATTCATTTTACTTGGGCATTGCAGCAACTGAAATAATTATTTGACTTGCACGGGCTTCAGTCTCAGGTGTTCTTGACTGACAGAGATATTGGTCTTATGTCCGGTATTGTTGATGACTTTCCTTCGGCTACAAATTTGTTATGTTCTTGGCACGTGACTAAAAATGTGAAAGCGAAGATTAAAGAGTTGGTGCACGTGGATAGGCAAAAGGACGTACTCTCTTTTTGGCATAACATTATTGATTCACTTGACGAGTCAGAGTACTCAGCTCACTTGAAGATTTTTGAGGTCTCATGCATTGATTTGCCCGCTATTATTAAGTATGTGCATGACACATGGTTGACAAAGCATAAGGAAAGATTTATCTTGGCATGGACAAACCAGATCCCACACTTCGGGAATCAGACCACCAAAAGGTATTTTTATCGTAGTTTAAATTTTCTTGACACGTGTCTAGTATTTTTATCGTAGTTTAAAATTTTTTGACACGTGTTTAGTATATTTATCGTAGTTTAAATTTTTTTGACACGTGTTTAGTATTTTTATCATAGTTTAACTTTTTTTGACACGTGTTTAGTATTTTTATGGTGGTTAAATTTTTTTTGACACGTGTTTAGTATTTTTATCGTAGTTTAAATTTTTTTGACACGTGTTTAGTATTTTTATCATAGTTTAAAATTTTTTTGACACGTGTTTAGTATATTTATCGTAGTTTAAATTTTTTTGACACGTGTTTAGTATTTTTATCGTAGTTTAAATTTTTTTGACGCGTGTTTAGTATATTTATCGGGCATGTAGGGAACAATGATGTCTCCCCAGCTGATGTGGCCCCTGTGTAATGAGACCTGCTCAAAGTCTCTATCCTCCTCCCGGTGCTCCTCAAACGGTCGCCAGCAGACATCATCCGAGGTCTGTGCATCAATCCTCTGCCTGTATACCCCCAGCTTCACTCCATATGTCTTCTTCTTCCTCCAACGCCCACACAGTGCTCCAGTCTGCAATCCACTCCTCCTCTCCACCAGCTGAGGGAAATACCATAAAATCCAGCTCTGAAAAAAAGAAGATAAAAATCCAGACATCAGCTCATGGTCCACCTTTGTATGTCCGGTCGGGACGAGGGGGGCTAATTTGGAACCAGTGATAAAATCCCACATCCGGTGGTTTTGGGCAAACCCAAGCAGTCTTTGAGCCAGCTTGTTACCATGGTTGGTAACCTTCAATTTCCGCTCATATGTCTGTATTATAAAAGTATCAGAAATAAGTCTATGTAAATAAATTAAACTAATAAGGCTATGTAAATAAATTAAACTTACCGGGTCTCTCAATATAATGGAACAAACATGAGATCCCAGCCCAGTGAATAGAGGAGACTGCTCATCATGCTGCTCCTCATGCTGCTGAGGCTGATGGTAGTGCTCTTCCTGGTACTGCTGATACTGCTGCTGCTGATACTGCTGCTGATAATACTGCTGCTCAGGCATAGAATGTCCCTCAGACATAGAATCCTCATCAAGAGGATGCCCCTGCTGGCCCTCCTCATACTGATAGTCAGGGGCCTCCTCCACCTGCTGATACTGCTGCTGTCGCCTATGGCGGGCAGACGCATGTCCCACAATCCTGTGGCGGGTGCGTGTACTCGGAGCAGATGGCGATGCCCGAGACGAGGACTCCCCTCGATACCTGTTAAACACTGAAAAAAAAACAAATTTTAAAAAAAAAGCGGATCTACCTATATCCGATGGGAAATTGGATATAGGTAAATACGATGGGAAATCAGATTTAGCTAAATCCGACTTACTGTTTGCGCTGTCTCTGGGGGAATCAGAAGTACGTAGATCCGATGCGTAAATCCGAACTGAAAATCAGATATAGCTCTGAATGGTAAATCCGATTATCTCTGGTAAATTTTTGGTCAAACGTATGCAAGTGAGAAATGGTAAATGTTTTATAATTTTGTCAAAATTTTAAGGGTATTTTGGTATTTTCACAGGGATGATGGAGGGTAGATGGGAGTTGATGGGGTAAAAAAAAAAACCCTTACTTTTACTCCACACTTTTCAGTTTTCACAGTGACGCGGCAAAAAATCCACTGTAGCACCAAAAAATTTTTTTTTTACCAAAATAGCACACCTTTTAGATTATTTACCAAACTAGCACACATCTCATTTTTAGTCTAGAAGTCGCCCCCCCCCCCAAAACGACTTCTGAACTAAAAAATTTAATTTTTTTTTAAAAACTAGTTCAGAAGTCGCCCCCCCCAGGGTGACTTCTGAACTGTGTTTTTTAATTTTTTTATTTATTATATATTAATTTAAATTAATTTAATTTAATTATTTTAATTAATTTAGAAAATTAATATTGTTAATTGTAAATTAATTATTAAATTTTTTGTGAAAAAAAAAATATTTGAACACGTTAATGTGTTTAAAAAGTAATTACGGTAAAAAATGAAGATATTAAAAATTGGAACAGAATTTAATATAGGATAAGAACAGAAATTAAAAACACAAATTGCAGAAATACAAGGATAGGAAATTTAAAACGAAACGACAGGAAAACATAAAACAAGAAGAGGCAAACATGATTTAAACTACTTCTACTTCCACCATACATTGTCAGGTAGGGGCCATCGGATGACTGGAGGCACAATGCTACGGACGATGGAATCGCCAGACTCTCTGGTTTTAACGCACAATTGGAGATAAGGTTCAATCAAACCTTGGAAGCTCTCATGTTTCTCAAACATTTCACGAACATCTTTGTCTTTCTTGATAGGCACGGGGCACATCCGAATACGATTACGTGGGCCGCTAAAGATGTAGGGGGAGTTTGAAACGATACTAGTGATTTCTTGCTCGACACCATCTACGTGAAAATTATCCGTTAATTTTTCTTTCAATTCGGCGAAGGTGATGTTGTTCTTAAGCCTGAAATTTTTAGTTTTAGTACCATGAATCACCACACCATGTTGTACCCTGGACTGGTAAGTGCCTTGATAGTCAACTTTACAGGTGTGCGTAATGACTCTTTCCGGTATGGGTTCTTGTGGTGCGGGTGGTCTTTGTTGAAGAAGATGAATGATTTCTTCTGGAGTGCGTCTTGTGGTGTGCATAACGAAGAAGTTGGCGACTTTAGCGAAAATGAGGATGATATTCTTCAGCGTGAAGACGCTGAGGAACCAATTGTAGCAACTCTCCACAATACTGTTGCATTCCATGAGCCTGTCCCACATTTTGTAAACATCACAGCTGACAACATGGAAGCTGATGATGCTGAGTATGGCCATTCAATGGACAGGAACCACGAGTTAGCTAATGAAGACCCCAACCAACTCCAGAAGGGAATGAAATTTGCCACAAAAGAATTAGCCCAACACTTCATACAGACATATCACCTCCACAAATCACTCGATTTTAGAGTCGAAGCATCTAATACAACTAGATGGATTGTTTGTTGTGTACACGAAAACTGTTTGTGGAGGTGTGTCATCAGATTCGGTAAAAGGTCTGGCATATGGGAGATTACACAGTTGGAAGAGCCACATACATGTACAACAGGGACTCTTTCTCAAGATCACCGCCAGCTGACCGCGACCCTCATGTGTGACAGCATGCTTGAACTGGTAAAGTCGGATCCGACAATATCCGTGTCCGTGTTGATAGCACACATAAGGGCGAGGTACACATACCAAAGTTCCTACAGGAAGGCTTGGATTGCAAAACAAAAAGCAATCGAGAGGATCTATGGTAATTGGGAGGAGTCTTACAATAAAGTAACAATGTGGCTTCGTGTTTTTCTCACTACATTCCAAACAGTGTGTGCGACTGGGAGTACAAACCAGTCTATGAGAATGGCCAAGAAGTTTATGGCAAGGGTGTCTTCCACCGCATCTTCTGGAGTTTTGGGCCGTGCATCAAAGGCTTCAATTTTTGCAAGCCAGTTGTCTCTGTCGATGGAACATGGTTGTACGGTAGGTACAAAGGATGTCTTCTGTTGGCAATTGCACAAGATGGAAGGAACAACTGCTTCCCAATAGCATATGCAGTTGTGGAGGGTGAGACAGCTGATGCTTGGTACTTCTTTCTATCCCGTTTAAGAGCGTGGGTGACACCCCAGGAGGGTCTCTGTTTGATATCGGATAGACACGAGTCTATCAAAAGTGCTGTTAGGCGGGTAGACAGCAGTTGGAAGCACGTGTTTTGTATTCGTCACATAGCACAGAACTTCATGAGACACTTCAAGAACACTTCGGCCAGGAAAGCTATGGTCAATATGGGTGAGTATTATTTTTTTATAAAAAAAACCCCTAATATTTTTTTCATAACTTCTTTACCAACATTATGTTTTGTTGCTTCAGCATACTCAATGACACAAATATCCGCCAATCACTACAAAGTCAAGATTGGTGGTGAAGTGGGTCCTGATGGAGTGGCTTGGGTTGAGGACATAAACCCCGAACAATTGATGCAGTGGTGCGATGGAGGTTACCGTTGGGGGCACATGACAACCAACCTTGCTGAGTGCATTAATAAAGTGATCAAGGGCCTGCGAAATCTCCCTATACATTCTTTGATAGCGGCCTCATATTTTAGGCTGAACGAGACTTTTGTCAAAAAGGGAACCCAGGCACAGGCAATGTTAGAGTCGGGAACTATGTACTCTGAAAAATTGATGGAAAAAATAGATCACAACCGAGCTGTCTCGAACACGCACAACGTGGCAATTCACGACCGTGCCCAAAAATTGTTCAGAGTGGAAGAAATTATACGACCACAAAGTGGGAGACCCGCGGGCACATTCGTGGTTAACTTCAGAGACGTGACGTGTGAGTGTGGGGAATTTCAGGCACTGCACTATCCTTGTTCCCATGTGATCGCGGCATGTTCAAAAGTTAATTACGATCACATGGAATTCGTGCAACCACAGTACACAATGCAGTATGTTTATAATACATACTTAGAGGAGTTCCCACCATTGCCATCTGAGTTGTCATGGCCTGATTTCAATGGCCCAGAACTGCAGCATGATCCATCTAAACGGAGAGATAAAAAGGGTCGTCCACAGTCTACCCGTATTCGTACAGAGATGGATCAAAGAGAAAGGGGTAGTCGAACAAAGAGATGCGGCATTTGTAGAAATGAGGGTCACAACAAAAATAACTGTCCAAACCGCAATCTAGACTAGTCAAAAATAAATGTATTTATTTCTGACATGTTTTAGTATTTATGTTTGTTTCCGTTGTAGTAATATATTTTTCAATCAATGTAATCCGTGTTTTTTTGGTGTTTTTTCAATGGTCTTGATGTTGCCGACACTTTTGGACGCACTATATCTTACCGACACTTTAAATACATTAACGTGTTGAAATATTTTTTTTTCACCAAAAATTTAACAATTAATTTAGAATTAACAATATTAATTTTCTAAATTAATTAAATTAAATTTATTTAAATTAATATATAATAATAAAAAAAATTAAAAAACGCAGTTCAGAAGTCACCCTGGGGGGGCGACTTCTGAACTAGTTTTTAAAAAAAAATTAGAATTTTTAGTTCAGAAGTCGTTTTGGGGGGGGGCGACTTCTGAACTAAAAATGAAATGTGTGCTAGTTTGGTAAATAATCAAAAAGGTGTGCTATTTTGGTAAAAAAAAAATTTTTTGGTGCTACAGTGGATTTTTTGCCCAGTGACGCACTCTCTTTTCAAAGTCGAAACCAAAACGAATCATCGACCCCACACTACACCTCTGTGGCCCCACAGCACCTTCTCCCATTTCTTCTTCTCTTCGATTCAGCTCTCCAAAACCGCTAACACCATTCCACTGCTTCTCGATGGCTTCAAACGTTCAAAGAAATGGCGCTCAAAGAGGAAGCGCCAAGTTCGATCGTCCATTAAAGCTTCGTCCCCGCGCTTCTTCTCCCTCGCCGGGATCTCTTCGCCGCCCCGCCTCCGCCACTAGAAACGACGCTGGTTAGTCTCTCTAACTCTCAAATTTCACCAAACCCTAAACAAACAACTAGAGAGAGAAAAAGTGTAAACGGTTATGTGTATAGTAGGGGAAATGTAGCTTTATGTAGGATTAGGAAGCAATAATGAAGCTCACTATATGTAGATGATTTTACTCACTTTTGATTGTGACTTTTTCGCGTGAGCTAATGATGAGAGCGATTGTTCTAGTAGGGGACCGTTTTTTCATAATATATATGATAGCGATTCATTGTTGTTGCACATTTCTGTTCTAGTGTTTGTGTGTTTTATCTGTGTATTTAGGGAAAATTTTAACTGTTAGAGTGGTGAATTAGAAAGTTAACGTGTGATATAGGACCAACCGTTTGTTGAATAATCTGATGCATGCTGCACATTGATTATTTAAACGCTTCTCCCCTTAGCTGTAGTTTAGATCTGGAATTCTTGATAAATTGTGTCAGTAGAGCTTGGAATGAATATGTTAATGTTATTTTGAGTGCAGGATTTATTCATTAGAATGAAAAGAAAAAGTTTGTGAGTTTTTTATGGTGTTTTGATTTGGAGGATTTTTAAGCACAATGGGAGTGTCTACGGGGGAAAAGAGTTTAGACTAGTGGTTTGAAGTTTGAAGTGTTTGTTCTCTTAAGTTTTCATTCTACAGCCTGTTGTTGGTTTGGCCTGGGTGCTTCCTCTGTTTTTTATGTGATTGGTTTCTTTTGATGTGATATGGGACTGAAGCTCCTGTGTTGATCTGTTGGGAAAAAAGTGGATCAACTGGGCTTTGGTACTAGATTTATTAGAATAGAAACGGCTCCTAGAATCCTGGCAAATAAGACAGTTCTTCAAAGTAGAACTGGCTAGAATATATGAAAGTATCTTACAATATATTGATATTATCAAAATATAGTGTTTAGTCTTTTGTATCAAGCTATTATCAAGTTAAGTTATTATCAATTGTATTACATCTTTATTCGTTCTCTTCTCCTTCTTGTTAGAAGATAAGAAAGTACCTTAGAATATCTTGATATTATTGTAGTTGATCTCATAAGGTTAGTCTTCATATTACTTAGATATTTTCTTATATTCTAACATAACCTTTACTTTAATTGGGATTTGATATTACACGAGTTCCATATCTAACAACCAACATATATAGTGGGGGATGTACATGCTCTTGTATCATTTTCTGTCTATTACAATCTGATAGATGGTGAATACTGTGTTGGAAAATATTTCGGTATTATTGTGGTGAAAACTGAAAAGGCTACTGAACAGTTCATTGCATGAGGAAGGTATATGGTTTGTAAGGCCCTTAATTGTCACTTGCCAATATGTCAAGAGATTATAGACATATCAGGGCTCAGAAGTTTAGTTTCGGCGCGATGTTGTTATGCTTGTCATTTTTATTTTGAATTAAAGCCAATGCTTGAAAACAGTGTGGCTATTAAAATCTTTTTTATTGTGCTTTCTGGGATGGTGGTGTCGGAAACAGAAAAGACGATGGTTGGAACTTGGAAGTAGCAGCATTTAAAGTCTTAGGTTCATGTATTTGTAGATTCAAGTACAATGATTTGAATCATTCATGTCCCTGGGAAATTGCACTTGTATCAATTCTTGTTGTAAACATAACATGTAATTAATTGCAAGTTTATAGTATGAATTTCTAGTCTACTGAGTGCTAGTCACTTGGGCATTTCACAAATTTCCTTGTCTAAACTCTCAAAATATCAATTTCAATCTATGTCTAAACTCTTAGAATCTCAACTGGTTGTATTGCTTCACATGCTTTTGTACAGTGCCTGGACGAGTTCGGGTGACTGTAAGATTAAGACCACGAAATGCTGAAGAAGAGATGGCAGATGCTGATTTTGGTGACTGCGTTGAACTACAACCAGAGGTGCAATCATTTTATTTGATTAATAACTGTCTGTAAAATTTGTGTTTTGCTTCGATTTATAGATACACTCCTTGGATTGTTTTATGCATTAGCCTTGTTTGATATTCAGCTTTTTCTTTTTTTGCTGTCCTTTAGCTTAAAAGATTGAAACTTCGTCGAAACAATTGGGATTCAGACACTTTTGAGTTTGATGAAGTGCTTACTCAATCTGCATCACAGAAACGTGTGTACGAGGTTGTGGCTAAGCCAGTTGTGGAGGTATATTTTAATGGCACACATCGTAATTGTTCTTGATCATCCTTTACTGAGCTATCCTATCTATTTCTGCTTTTGTATTGGTGTTTTTTATGACTTGATAAACATTGTTACTAGTTTTAATACTCTGTATTTGTCACAACATTATCCTCTTTTTTCAATGGTCTATAGCTTAATAATTGACTATATCTGGTTGATAGAGTGTCCTTGATGGTTATAATGGGACTGTGATGGCTTATGGTCAAACTGGAACGGGGAAAACTTTTACTCTTGGACAACTGGGGGAAAGAGACACCTCAAATCGTGGGATCATGGTGCGTTCCATGGAGGATATTCTTGCCGACTTATCTCCAGACACTGATTCTGTCACTGTCTCGTATCTGCAGGTTATATATTTTTATGTGCATTACTGCTTTTTGAATCATATCTATTGGCTTTTATCTTCTAGTTTCTGATCTTTTGACTTTTTGTGCCCTATTTTTTTAATCATGAAATACACAACATTTATAGGCCATTTAAAATTTTGTGGAAACTTTAACTCTTTTTGTTGTAAAAAATGTGTAGCTTTACATGGAGACTCTCCAGGACTTGCTTCATCCAGCAAACGATAACATTCCAATAGTGGAGGATCCAAGAACTGGGGATGTATCCATGCCTGGGGCAACTCTTGTAGAAATCAGAGACCAGCTGAGTTTTCTGGAGTTGTTAAGAATAGGGGAAAATAATCGATTCGCTGCTAACACAAAAATGAACACTGAATCTTCTCGTAGTCACGCTATTCTGACGGTGAATAATATTCTTTCTATTTAACCTTTTATATTTCTGTGCATTGTAAAAAAAGAAATTCAATTAGCTACTATTAGCCATTTCTTAAAAGTAATAGCCACTCTTGATGAAGTTATCTCTTCTCATCTAATACAGGTGCATATTAAGAGATCTGTCACTGAGAGTGAAGATGTTGTATCTAGTCAAAATGGTGATGCCCCTCACTTGATTAAACCTTCAAGGCCACTTGTTAGGAAGAGCAAGTTGGTTGTGGTAGACTTAGCAGGTTCAGAGCGTGCCCATAAGTCAGGTGCATACCAAACGTAGAATTTGTTTATGTGTGTAATTATGCATGTCATGCATTGTGCTGGCATATAGTGATTTGTTGCAGGAAAATGTGGATATCTCTAGAAGTAGCACTCTGCTTGGCAATTTTTGTTCTATTACATTTCAAATAAAAATTTAGAAGAATTTAGAAAGTTACTTATACTCTTATTGGTAGTTGATTGCAGTTATTATCATTTTTTGACAAACCTGAATTTATTACTCGCACTTTTGTCACCGCTATCAGTTATCTCTTGTATGAAGAATTGTAATGTGCACTGTTCATAGCTTGTAGGTGTTTGACATAGGGTAATAAAATTCCAAGTGTTAGGTGTACTGTGTGTACGTCATTTCTTTTTGATTTTCTGGATATTTCATATATGCACTGCTAAGTTCGAATGCTAATAGGAAACTACTAAGAGGGTATTTAATTTTTTTTCTTAATTTTATTTAGTTATTTTGAGGTGATTTGTTTTTACTAATAATTGTGAAGTGTTGCCTTACCTTCATTTCATTTTCTTATTTCCAATATTTTGTGAAGGAAATGGCGAAAACAATGCTTTTTATTCTTTTATTTATTGTTTTGGGTTTTGTGAAGGATTGTTTTCCCCATTTCCTTCCCATCATCTCGTAAACAGAAAAAAATGAAAACAATGATGTTTTTGTAATTATCAATAAAAACATATTAATTTAAAAAAATTGAACTTAGACGAATCGCCCTAAAAAATTCCACATTTCTTTTGGCTTTTGGAAAGCGTACATTTGATCAGTGTTGGTCCTTGTCTTAACTTCAGTGGCTTAGTAGCTTCTGTTATTAAGTTAGTATTTACTGAACTTTGTTTCTTTTCTTTTTCCTCACCAGGAAGTGAAGGGCACGTGCTTGAGGAAGCTAAATCTATCAATCTTTCACTTAGTTCACTAGGAAAATGTATAAATGCTCTAGCAGAGAACAATGCTCATGTTCCATTTCGTGATTCAAAGCTGACCAGGATGCTCCGAGATTCTTTTGGTGGTAAGATGCTTTGATCTATTTTTTAGATATCTTATTATTAGCCTTCGGTTCTTCACATGATGTGATCATATATTTCAGTGCATTGTCTTGGTATGGGAAACTGGTTTCTGAAATTCTTTACTAACATAGTTATGTCTCTTGCTCTTAGCTTTTGTCACATGCCATTATTCTTAGACATTATTCCTATCTTTTGAAAACCATCAGCATTTTTGGTTCTATTATTGATGTTTTCCAATCATTTGCAGGCACAGCTAGGACTTCACTGATAGTGACTATTGGTCCATCTCCACGTCATCGAGGAGAGACTTCTAGTACCATACTGTTTGGCCAAAGGGTCAGGTTTCATATCTGAGCATCTCTACTATTATATATAGCTTCCAATTCATATAAAGTAAATATCATTTTTAAATTTGTCTCAACACCTGTTTCATTTTGTGTTTTCTTATTTATGTTTGAAGTATTTTTTGTCAATGTTGGAAACGACTTTTAATTTAAAAAACCATTCTTAGAGATCTCTTTTGTCATAAGTTCTATATGTGTCTCCTTGTGCCACATATTAATATACTCTCGTTGGTTTCTTAATTTACTCAATGCTCATTTTGCCTAGTTAATTTTTTCCTAACCATTTCTAGTATCTTATTCTTCTTTAACTGGGATTTTCATTGACATGTTACTGATATTTTCTTTCTCACGTTTCCTTGTAATTGATGTGTATTTTATGTTGCAGGCTATGAAAGTTGAGAATATGCTGAAAATAAAGGAGGAGTTTGATTATAAAAGCTTGTCTCGAAAGCTTGAGGTACAATTAGATAAGCTTATTGCGGAAAATGAAAGGCAGCAGAAAGCTTTTGAGGATAAGGTTGAAAAAATTGATTTTGAGGCACAATGTCGTGTTGTTGAGGTTGAGAGAAACTTCGCCGATGCATTAGAGGTTTGTTTAGCAATTTAGTTCCCTGCAGTGAAGGCTTTTTTATTTATTATTGGGAATATGCACTTCCAACTTTTATGTCCAAGGGAATCAAATACTCTTTCGTATGCTTCTTAAGGCTATCTCTAGTTCCTTCCATTCTAAATCACTGAAGCTGTTGACTTCTAAGTTTTTTTTTTTTTAAAACTTCTGTCTTGCATGTGGTTGTATGTTTGTACCCTGTAGAAAGAGAGATTGAAATGCCAGATGGAGTATATGGAATTGGTAAAGGAGCTGGAACAGAAGTTGGTGTTGAATCAAGAAAGACATGATTGCAATGCTGATCATGGAGAGGTATTCCTTTTTAAACTATAATACTCCTCCATTCTTTTTTTGGATCAGTGGTGATTTTTTATTAATATACATATTAATTAACATATGTTACTGTTTCCTGATTTGGCATTGTTGGTGGATGCTGGGTGTGTCTTGGGTTCCCAGATCAATTCTTGATTATTGCTTTCATACTTTTGGTTGAACTCTTGTAAAGAACCTAAGTTTTATCATGCTGTGCAATCTACTCTATTTTTTGGTATATTTGGCTGGGATGTGACTTGTATATATTCAAGGAGGTTTTTATGGCACACCGCTTGGCTTGGATAAGATTTAGCTTTTGGCTTCAATTTGTTGTAAATCACTTTAATGGGTTTTCTCTAACAGATATGTTCAAGGATTGGGTGGCTTTATTCCATTTATTTTGTCTTTTTTCTTGGTGGTTTTCTGTTTTAGGGATTGGGCAGCTTTTTTCCATCTAATTTCTCTTCTCTTCTTGGTGGTTTTCTTCGTTGTTTGTTTGTTACGGAGAACTCTTTGTCCTGCGTTCACTTTGTAAATCTTTCTCTTAATCTTAATGAATTCCTTTATATATATATATAACATAGACTTATTGACTTTCTAACTCCAAGTTCCTCTAAACCAGTTTCGTTGCATTTTAGTCATGCTAATTACAAACTGCATTTGATATGACATGATTGCACTCTCTTTACTAAGGCTGGTTTTTCTTTTAAAAAAAAATCTATTTAGCTAAAAAGCCAAACTTTAGGCCATAAAAAAAATGCTTTTTAGGCATAACGGCTAGTGTATTTAAGTAAATACAATCAAGCTTTTATCATTGCTGTTGTTGATATCTCACCTAGTGAAAAAAAGGATTTTGTTGCTTTATTTGATTGATTTTTACTGTAATGTATTGAAATCATATATTATATATCTGTTAGTTTATTTAAGGGTTTTGACCTGTTGGCCTATTTAAAGGCATTATTTCAAATTATTTCTTTAAATAGGTTTCTGGTCAAACCAGACTTTTAAAATAGTTAGGCCAAACTTTAAAAAAAATGTCTCATGTCAAGTATATAGGGCTATAGGCCATATTTAGGCCTTAGATTTGGGAAATTGCTCAGGCCTGATGCCCGGCCTGGCCATTTTCACTGCTAGTGCTAATATGGTTCAGTAATATGTCTGCCTTATAATTATTAGAAAAATTTAATAATGTTTAAAAGATGAGAATGAGATTTGAATTGTTTTTCTCGGCTTACATGTTTCTTTATTTATATACTAATATATTGGAAGTCCCACATGGGATAGTGATGTGGCTTGATTAGTGGTTTGAGTAGGAAACAACCCTCAGCTTTTGGGGTTGAGTTAGGCTTAAACTCGAATTCTAAGATGGTATCAAATCCTATTCGAGATCCATTGGGCTATGAAGCCCAAATACATCAAAACTGGAAAGCTATCCGTGTCTAACACGTTTCTGATACCATACGCATCTGATACGTCCTACAAACCAAAGACATGTTTGTCATACATGTTCGATACCTCTTAATAACTAAAAGCATGAAATTATGTTTTGTGACACATTTGTAGTAGAAATAGTTATAGTGATATGGGTGGGAAAAATATATGTAACTATGTCCACTTGTTATGATCACAAGTGCAAGTATTTTATTTGTACATTTTGACTGTCATATATTGATTAATGACATGTTTGTGTTATTGAGCAACTACTACTAGTATGAACGTCTCTTTAAAAACATTGCGTGTTTATAATTTTTTTTAATGTATCTTGGCTGCGTCATATATGTCATACTAACTACTAAGTAACCAAGCTTCTTAGTTGTTGAGCCACCCGCTATTGGTCCATCCAGGTCACGCTCGAGATGTCTTATCCTGGGTTTTGGGGAGTGTGGGTGGTGGTGTTGGAGGTCCTCATCTCATGAGCTACCTTTTGGGGTTGATTTAGGCTCAAATCCAAATAATAAGGATATCTTGCATTCTTCTATTTTACGGATTTTCTTATTAGCTTTTCCTTGTCTTTGACCAAGCTGTCATGGCTTGTATTGAGTTTAGTTGACAGTTATATGATTAACACTTCAATTTTGATTGGCAATTGGCTTGTGAAGTAGTATATTTTGTGCCTTCTGGTATTTTATTTACATTTCCCCCTACTTTTGGATTTTGTGTTTTGCGTATTAGTTTAGTTGTTTGTCTTTTTGGCATAGGGGCCTGCACAATCTTCTTCAGATGAAGTTGCTAAAGTCAAAATATTGCTTGAAACTGAAAGCAATCGAAGAAAAGCAGCTGAAGAAGAGGTAGAACATCTAAAACATCAGCTGGGGAAATATACTCAAGCAGAGGTGAGTTTCTTTTAAAGGGAGAACTTCTCCGGCTTCTATTTTTTTTTCTAGGCATGTATTTGGAATATTAGAATTTTTTGTGTACTAGGCGGGAGGGGATTTGGAGGTCATAAATCTTCGCAACATGCTGGAGGATGAAGCTCAGCAGAAGAAGAAACTTGAAGAAGAAATAATAATATTAAGAAGTCAATTATTGCAATTGAACTTTGAAGCTGACCAGGTATTTTTTATGTTGATTGAGGATGCAGTGTATGCTTCAGTGATAAGTTTTAGCTTGAATTTTATTATGCATTGGCTTTGCAGTGATGTAAATAAAAAGCGGCTAAAAAATGAACAAAGCTATTCAATATCATTGTGTACTAGTTATAGAAGCTTCTCAACATAAATGTAAGCAGAGCACCAAATAGAGGTTATAAACATAATCCTGTTCCCAACAAATGTGAGGAGCGAGGACAGCATTCATTAAATTATGCGCCTCTTCTCTCCAACAAAATAAATGTATGAAACAAAATCAATTCAATGTATGAAATTCCAGAATAGTTAAGTTTCTAACATTCTTCCAGTAGTTTCAAAATACAGAAGTACTAAAACAGCTAGGCTATCATTTAATTGAATTAGTTACAGTTGTCAACTCTATTCATAGAGCAGCTAGCTAATGGGAGTCTAACTAACTAATTTCAGTCAGTTAGTTACATGGTGGAGGGATCCTCTAGGAAAGGTTACACAATAAGCATGTGTGACATATACCCTATTATAGGGGAACCAGAGGCTAGTTTCTCTGTGTTCTTGACACATTTATATTTTTAAATTAATGTTCTTCAAAAAGAAGTTCCATTGGTTTGGAAAGTTTGGCTAACACATTGAAATTGGTAGTTGTTATGAGATCAAAGTTCTTTTGTTTTCCACCTAGCCTCTAGCTGTAGGTTACTTATTCTTATGGTTTAATGTTTTGATCATAGATGAGAAGGTGTTTGGAAAGTGGAAGCTCTGGGAACACATTTTCTGCGATGGATTCCTCCGCGACTCATGTTAGGCATTCCCAATTCAAAGACACTGGGAATGGTCAGAAGTCATCTGTTGCTACACTCTTTGAGCAAGGTACAAGTTGTGTGAATTATACATTGAAAAAACGTCACATCATCCATGTCTAACTGACTCATTCTTTTAACAGTTGGATTGCAGAAGATTTTGTCATTGCTGGAGTCAGACGATGCCAATGTACGAATTCATGCTGTTAAAGTGGTGGCCAACCTAGCAGCAGAAGGTAGAAACTAACGGCTGTGTTATTTGATTCTCTGCTATTGCTAGATGTGTTGTTTCTTTTGTTTTCTGCATTTGTTTTTCTCCATGCTAAAAGAATTCTGGACAAGAGTGAAATAAATGGGTCATCTTGCAACTTTGTTTAATTCAGAAATAAGATCATTTGGATATATGGCTTAAATTTTGCTCATGCTTTCCAGTCCCTATCTTCATTTGCGATGCGCAGTTTCTAGGTCCTAAGAATGATCCTTCATGGTCCTATGCAAAACTTGCAATTTTAAGTAAATGGGTTGTCAGTTTGTTTAGTGGTATAATAATAATCATATAAATCAAAACCATTGATAGGCCTACGACTATTTCAAACCTTGTTTTTGTCATGTTAATATTTTTTGAATATCCTTCTTAAGCTCGGTGTTTCTGTTTTGTGTTGACTGTCTATAGTTTGTTTAAGCTCAGTGTTCCCGTTTTGTGTTGAGTGTCTAATATAGTTTGTTTTATATCTTGTTGCTTAGTTTTTTTTCCTCCAATTATGGTAGATATTGGCCTTTGATCTACTAGTTTTAGTTTTCCCTTTTCTATATATTGGCTTTTGACTGTCCCTTTGATCTACTATTTTTGTTGTTGCTCATCAGGAAAATTCTATATTTGGTGAAAATTTAATATCGCTCACTAATTGTCCATAAAAGTTTCTTTTATGGGCAAATGTTGTTAAAGTGAACTTGCAGTCTCTTTTTCACTTTGCTTTCTTCAATTTTCCCCCATTGTCATTGCATTCATGCTGAAGCCTTCCAAAAAAATTTAGACTTTAATCTTACGTTGCATATGCTCGTGCCTTTTGTTACTCGTAGGGTTTGTTTAGTAATTTACCTCAATCTAATATGCAGAGGCTAATCAAAAGAGAATTGTTGATGCTGGTGGTCTTACTTCCCTACTGATGCTTCTTCGAAGATATGATGATGAAACTGTTCGCAGAGTAGCTGCTGGGGCAATTGCCAATCTTGCTATGAATGGTGATCTTGATTGTAGTTGTTTTTTTTCTTTTGAAATCTTTTAGATGACAAGATCTTGCATCGGACTTTGTTACTTATACAGTTCATTTGTGTTGTTCATTTAGCTAATTTTAGTATTGATATTGTCTTGCTTTCTTTTGTGGCAATTCAGAATCGAATCAAGAACTTATAATGGCTGAAGGAGGAATTACTCTGTTATCAATGACTGCAGCTGATGCCGAAGATCCACAAACTCTTCGAATGGTTGCTGGGGCAATTGCCAACCTTTGCGGAAATGGTATTTTTCCTTGTTTTCTGGTCATTAATGGTACTGCACTCATGTAGTTGGGATAACTACATAAAAATGTATCAGGTTGGTGATGTACAGACCTATGACACGAACACTGGACACATAGACACTGGTAATGTCAAAAATATAGGACACAAACATCTATATATATGTATATATATATATATATATATATATATATATATATATATATATATATATATATATATTACCATTTAAAAAAAGATCTAAGTTGAGAATAAAAGCACTAAGATGTCGTTGGAAGCATATGTTGATTGTGAGTAGAGCTGAGACGTCTACAGAGCGGCGAGTATTGATAGGGAGGGAGATGTCTACCGCTAGCTTATATGTTACCCGCTAGTTTTTTACTTAACAGCCTTTATATTGCTCTTATCTTCATATTACTATCGCGTGACACCTTTTGTAAGTTTATTAATGATTTTGTCTTCATGTTTTTCATCCAGATAAAATATTGATGACCCTAAGATCTCAGGGAGGTATTAAGGCTCTTCTGGGAATCGTAAGATGTGGGCATCCAGATGTTCTTTCCCAAGTTGCACGGGGAATTGCTAATTTTGCAAAATGCGAGTCACGAGCTTCTAATCAAGGTCTACTTTCTTCCTCATTTGTGAAAATGTTAAGAAATGTAAATGGATGAAGATGTTACTTGGTATCAGTCACTAAATGTCAGTCATCCATTAACTAACCGAGGTTAATTTCTCGTTTCTAAGCAAGTCGTTGTGGTCATTTTGCCCACTCCACTCCACTTCCCAGCAAGAAACTGAATGTTTCTAGCACCAAAGAAAGAGAAAGTAACGAGATAAAGAGGTTTAATTTGGAGCCTTACGATTATATTTTACACTCTCAGGTATAAAAGGTGGAAGATCTATTTTGATAGAAGACGGTGCACTCCCGTGGATAGTACAAAATGCTAATAATGAAGCTGCACCAATCAGGCGTCACATTGAGCTTGCACTCTGTCACTTGGCACAACATGGTAATATGACCTCTAATCATATTTTTCAGTTTTCCCAAGTACATTATTTTTCAACTTCAAGCAACTGAAGGTATAAATATTGCAGAAGTGAACGCAGAAGACATGATTAGGGGAGGGGCTCTTTGGGAACTTGTCAGGATTTCACGGGATTGTTCACGAGAGGATATACGAAGTCTTGCTCGTAGGACTCTCAGTTCTATCTCAACATTCAAATCTGAATTACGGCGATTGCACATAGAATATTGATTACAGTTCTACCTGGTAATAAACATTATTGTTCCACAGCTTGAGACTGATCTACCCGCACTTCAGATTCTTCTGAGTGCTATTCGGGGGGCAGTTATTGCATACCTTGCTATTTTGTCTCAAGAGAAGCAGGGTTTTAGCTTTTACTTTTTTTATTATTTAGCCATTACTGACCTAGAATGTATGTATGTATGTTGATATAGGGGGAAGTAGATGAAGAGAGATGAGGTTTTTTGGGTAGGGGAAAGGGTGAGAATATGTTCAGTTAAACATGGGTTAGTCAAATTATGTACGTCAAATTACATGGAGCTTCCTAATATTGTATTTGTCATTGATTTGTGTAAGTAATGAAAATCATTTTTTCAGCTGCCAATGTAAGAAATTAAGCGTTTTTCTGTAATTAGTGTATTTCTGAACGCTCAGAGTATTGGAGTTCTGTAACCAAAAAAAGAGTATTGGAGTACTTCTTTGTTCTAGAAAGTTGTATTGGAGTTAAAAAAATGCTTTATACTCCAAATTTACTCTAATTGATGTGAATCTCACTGAGAATCTTAAAGAGTAGGATTTTTTTCATGATTAGGCTTTAATTTTTTTGCACATTCAACAAAATCAAAAACACAAACAGAATTAAACTCAAAAATGTAAAGGTAGGTGAGGATGGAGATGGAGATTGCCACATCCAAGGAGGGATGATAAGATCAATTTGTGTTCGCCGCAAAGGATTTGGTTTGGCTTTCGATGAGATCTATTGCAAGGGTTCTTCAAAGAACCAAAGAGAGAACTCCTAAGCTCTCATAAAATCAAATTTCTGTTTAGCCTCAAGAGTGCTTTTACAAAAGCAAGAATACAAATTTATACCTTTGTATTTTACTATGCACACCTCCTAATTTTTCTAATCACAGCCATTGTGCCTAAAACAAATATCAGCCTTTTAAAAAAGAAAAATTCATCAAAGTACTATTAATACAAATAGAAAAGAAAAAACAATATAAAATAAGGTTCACAAGTCTATTATATTCCACAATAAAGAACTAGTCACTAATGAGAAGGATTTGATAAATTTTGTCAACATTGGGAAAAAACTAATATTCTCAATATCCTCTTGGAGCTTCTTTTCTTTGCTCCTAGTAACCCCTTTTTGCGCTTCCTTCATTTGAGCTCCTCATCACTAATGGGTTCTTTGAGAGGCCTTGATATTTCCTTATCAAGTATGGTAAATTATTTCAGCCCTCTTTTATATTTATTTTATACAAAGTTCTTTCTAAATTTATACAAAACTTATTATATTTTACTGATACATTTAAATTTATATTTATATTAAACCATATGTTGGTAACTACTAACTACTATTTTCTTTGTGTGAAATTGATCAGAATTTTATGACACATACCGACTAGTTACACAATTTTATTTTTTTAAACTATCAAAGAACGTCTATCTAATACCATATGCAAGTACTATTAAAAAAAACAATATGCGAGTACCGTATTTGGGACCCAGGCCAAAAGGAAGATCTTCAGTTTCAACTTCTTCAGTTTGATCATATGTATAGATGTTAAGATATCATTTGCATCTATCAATTACTCTCGCCTTGCTCAAAAATACTTTTCACAAATCACCAATCTTTGTTATTAATTGTAATATCAGTTTGATCTTGAAAATTAAAAGTATTGTACTACACCCATTTATTAAATGATGAAAAGTGCTAGCGACACTCTTTGACACTCCCTCTAACACTCTAATTTAAAGAGACTCTCTTATTAAAGAGTGTTGCTAGCACTTTTCAATAAATGATAAGAATGACTAATCTCATTTCCTATCCTTATAAATAAAGGATATATGTACACTCCAACAATCATTTCACTGTTGTCTTATAGCAGTATTTATGCCTACACTTTTCTCAAGCAGCTTAACTCTTTCAAATTATTTTGTGAAAGCTTTTGTTCTTGCAAAAAGTTTCTTAAAATCACACCAAATTCAATCCCCTTATTGTGCGATCACACACCAAATGGATATGCACGACTATTGTTCTTGAAAATTCTGAGAATTTGCAAATGGCATATGAAATTAAATTGGAGAGATGTCCACACCCAAAATTTACCTACCAAATGCTTTATAATAGTAATTGAAGTGGAAAATATTTACGACAAAGCCAGATTCAAAGGTGCTTGGAAACCAATAAAATTCAAAGCTATGAAAACATAAACTTAGTAATTTAACTTGATCACACGCGATACCCTTTCGAAGAAGATGGAGCACATAGTTGGGCTGAACAAGATGTCCTCCCTCATCCATGCTGGTGCTAATTTTTCAAGTGTGCCTAGTGATAGAACATGGTATAGCAGCTCTGCTTCCTCTCCAGGGGTATTGCTAATCCATGATAAACTGAAAGAGTAGCCTGAAGGCAATAAGAGACATTTTAACCAAGCGCTTAAATATCTGCAAATGTTGAATGGCTAGGATGTAGTGAAAATTTGACAGTATAATGCATCAGTGAAGATGTAATTGGGAAATTGGTAATTTCTGTTTCTGGTTTGTTTCTTTTAACTTCATTTTAATTTTGTAATTTATTTTAATTTTTATTATTTTATTAATTAAATAAATACATGACACAATGACGTGTCTTATTAATTGACGTGGCAGTTATGTGTGTTGGGCCAGGTCAATTAATGAGCTCCACGTCACCTTAATTATAAGAAAAAAAAAACCTTTTGGACTAAATGTCTGAATTTTTTGAAAATAGGGGAACTAAATATCCGAGTTTTGAAATAGCGGGCCCAAATGTCCGAGTTTTTGATAGGGGGGCCAAAACTATGATTTAGCCATAAAAGTATTACAGTTGCTACCACAGGATGTCTGTCTTTCCATTTTCAATTGCATGATTTTGGTCTTATCAATTTTAAATCCTTTCAATTGCCACCCTTGTCACTTCCTTCCGTTAATACATCACCCACAATAGCCCTCAAACCCTTATCTCTAAAGAAAGCATTTGAAAACCCGTGAAACTATGTTAAAATTTTGAAATTAGACTGAACCATATTTTGAAGTATTTTAAAATTGATTTGACCAAAATTCGGCAATTAAAAACAAGGAAGCAAATATCATGCAACAAATGTCACGTCTTCATTTCTAATAGCAACAACTCATAAGCTAGGAGTCAACCGGATAAAAGTATTGAGTCTTCTAAACACAATATATACCCTTGTACCCAAATTCTTTAAATCCAAAACTATCCACTAATGTAATTTTGCTATAGCTTCTAATTCCTATAAATAAATTTAGCTCAATTTTGTTATAGAACAAGAGCTAATCTTTCTGAATTCTCCCAACATATATGATATATCCAGATTAAAACAATATGTATAAGCATTTTAATATTCCATCTAATTGTTAACTCAGAAACACGGTACATTAAGATTAAGAAATAATAAGAATTACCACTTGATTGATGCATCGCAGAAAGGCATAAACGTCCAGTTTGATCGTCAGTGGATAATTTCATGTTCAATGTGTACTCAAAAAGAGCTTGAACAAGCCAGTTATCACGAACATTTTTCTGTAAATCAACACCTGTAGTACACAATAAATGACATATAAAAATATTGCTGAAACCCCAATGAAACAATTCACATGTAAAGAAGCATGAATACCAATTGCTCACACCAACCTGATTGATCATCAGCCTTTGTAGAGCACTCCAGCAGCTATTCACGACAAAATGTCAGCAAATTAAGGTTCTTACTTTTTCCACAAAAAATGGATGAAATGAAATGTGCATACATAATACATAACTATATTCATATAAATAAACACAAACAAATATATTACATTTTTAGGGTTCTAATGGCTCACCTTAGTGGATGCAGCCTCTTTATGAAAATTTTGTGTTGATTCTCCCTCCACGGAATTTTCTTCATCATTTTCACATGATATAAACCTTGCTTCTTTTCCCAATGCATCCTGCTCCTGCCTCATACGTTTTCTTGTCAACCCTGCTTCTTTTTCCAATGCATCCTGCTCCTGCCTCCTACGTTTTCTTGTCATTCTTATAGATGAGTTATTCGGGGTATTGTTGACTTGGCCATCTTTATTCATGACCTTACTGTTGTTATTTAAATCACCAGGCATTCCTTCCTTCAGTAGATTTTGCAACTTCTCAACTTCTTCAGAAAGAGCTTGTTCTACAAAAATTTCACACCCAAAGCCTCAATAGACAAAAAAACGATAAAAATGAAATAAATTTAAGGACAGGAACATGGGGAATAATACTGTGGTGAACTTACATTCACAAATCATAACACACGATTAAACATCATCAAACTCAGACACTGATTAAAGATTCCACAAAAGTTCTGAAGAAAAAGATTAACTAGGTAGCCATCGTAAAGGAGAACCCTGCTTTACAACTTCAATAAGGACTTAACCAAGAATATGAAAAGTACGTAACGATGACAATTTCAGACTCAAAGCAACAAGCTTGGAAAATTACAACTACATTAGAATCTTATGCAAGTCAGGAAACGCCTTAAAGATAATGACCTGTTAAATTCTTTGTTTTTTTGGGATGAATAACTAAATAAAGAACCATAAATAAGTCAATGAAAAGAAATTTCAGGTTAATCTACCAAATGAGAAACATCAGCTGATATAAGCACATCTTTTAATCTGATAACCCATCTAATATCAATTACCTTGTAGGCAACATAATATATATATATATATATATATATATATATATATATATATATTCAAACCAGCATGTAGGCAGAAAAAATTGCCTGACTTCTTTCAGTTTATGTAATGGGCAAGCAGAAGGGATGAGATGGATGCAAAATGTGTATATGTGAAAGTCCACAATAAGACTACTCACAGATCCAAAAACCACAAAATGCATGCATCAGGTGAAAAGACAAACAAATCCAGTGAAAAGAACATAGATAAGCTTAATGTTTTATCCCCAATAATATGCTGTAAAAGCAAGAACCATATATTGTCCATGATACCCACCCCTTCTTTGGATGTGCCATAAATTAAATTTCAAACACACACAAAGAAATTATTTTATTTAAGCAACTAACACTATATCTCGTTTACCAATAACATAAGTGTGAAATTTCGATTTCAAATGAGTACAAATAAATCAAAGGATAAATATTTACCATTAAGAAAAATGAAGACATTCTGGGATCAACATGATAACAAATTAAGATATTGTAAGAAGTATTACTTCCAACAAATACTTTAATTATCTTCTAGAGCATCAAGAACTATGAAAAAATAAATAAACCTTTTGCCAACATTTGAATTAAAATTATTTAACAAGTCCTATCAGGAACCACAAAAATGATTTAGAGTCTCACTTTTTTCTTTTTCCTCCATTATTTGCCTTTGATAATCATATACTTGATTGTCTTTGGCATGCCTGGATGAAAGTAACATATTTGAGTTTTCCAAAGTCCACCACAGGATCCATCAGTAAAGAAACTATCCAACTAAAAATTTACAAAACATTTTATAAAAAAAAAAGAAGGAAAGAAAAGGGCGGATTGCAAGATACATGCCTAACAGAAGTCAATTCATTTATCAAGTCAACAATCTGCCCATTTAGCTGGTCATTTTCACTCCTTAAGTGCTCTATCAACTCCTCCGCAACTGCAACACAAGGATAGACAATAATGCAAACTAGTTAACACAAGCATGAAGAATTACACTTCCTGTAGATAACATTAATACTTAAGTTTCCTAAAATCACCACACAAGCATTAAAACTTCTGAACACGGAAAAAGAACAGAGAAAATACATTACCAGCCAAGCAATTAAGGAATTTATCTTCTTGTTCCTTATTAAGCTGTTCGACTTCAGAGAGTTTGTTAGTCTGGAACATTATAGAACACCTTGAGTCAACCACCACAACAATAATGATAATGATAACAATAAACAGAAGGTATCAGTATCTGAAGAGAAAGAGAATAAAAGTGTTTAAGACTAAGGGAGGTTTCATGTTCAATTGATCCAAAATGAGGAAATACAAAGTGTATTTGATAGTATCTAGATATAACTAATCACAACACATCGACACTTCAGAGTAATTCTGTTATTTCAGTGTAACTGATTTATTTTCATTTCTCAATGTTAATTCATTACAATAGGGAATCCATATTTATAGTAAATGGATCAGTGTTGGAGTCTGTTACATTGCTCTATCAGATTCCAACTGTTAGCTAACTGACTGGGAGAGGGATCTAACTGAATACACAGCTAGTTACAAGGGGATAATCACCTATAGAAGGTGTATGGTAAGCCTAGGGGAGGACTGCCACTGCAGTACCTCTAATAAACATCGATAAGGTTACATTCAATCACTTCCATTTTCTCACACTATCATCAGTGTTTACATGTCAGTGTCCGTGCAAGTGTGGGTGCTCAATCGATCACAACTAACAAGCTAGCTATATGTAATAATCACAACACATCTACACTTCAGAGAGTCGATGTGAATCACTTCCATTTTCTCAAACTATTTGGTGTCAGTGCTTGGTAGATCACAATTAACAAGCTAGCTATCTTTTTTCCTCTATTGATTAAAAAAAACCTAATAACATGTGTGTGTGTGGCTGCTCTGCTATTTCATTCACCAGAGGAGATACTTCACTGAATAACGGGTGAAAAAGTTGTCTAAAACGAAGAAGATAGAAAAACGAATAGTAAAAGTGCTGAAAGTGAAAATAAGAGCGTTTCTTGGCAACAAATTTGAGATTATCAAAGTTAGCATAATCAGCATCAAAGTAAAGGTGTGTGAGAGAGAGAGAGAGAGAGAGAGAGAGAGAGACCTTGAGTGTGGTGTACTTATCGTAGAGCTTCTTGTAGACGAACTCCATTTTCACTGCACTGGTTTGGGAGTGGATCAGAAATTAGGGCTCGGAAATTTGAATGAGAAGAACGACGGTGACCTTCATTTCAAAATTCCAAACAGAAGAACGTTGCTTTTTCCCCAAATGAGCGCTAACAGCTCGGCCACGTTCACAACTCACAACACTTTATTAAACTTAATGAACTACATCAATTGAACATTAAGAAAAAGTGTTTAAATTCATGTTTATTTATGGCTTAAATAGTTATTACCCCCTGCAAATATCCTCATTATCCAGTTACCCCCCTGCAAAAAAAAAGTTTTAAAAAACACCTTGTAAAATGTAACGTTATCCAGTTACCCCCCTGCAAATATCCTCATTATTCAAATTCAAAAACAAATGAGTATTAGAACAAATAAATGAAATAGTCAATTAAGTAGACTTATACCACTTGAAATTAAGCAAACAAACACAACATCACATAGAAGCAGATTAAGCAAACAAACACAACATCAAATTAAGCAGACTTAAGCCTTTGATTTTGAAAGAATACCTTGATGTTGATGATGTTCAATACCTTGCTTGTATATCTCTGCAACATAACATCAAATATCAGATCAAAAAGCCAGGCAATTAGGGTTTTGAAAAATCAAATAGAAGCAGATTAACCAGAACAGAGAAATAGATTAACAAATAGAAGCAGATTAACCAAAACAAAATTAACATAAAACAAAATTAACAAATATCAAATGATGAACAAAAACGAAACATAAAACAGAACCAGAACAGAGAAACAGAACCAGATTAGCCAAATGAAATTAACAAATATCAAATATCAAATGAACAAAAACAGAACCAGAACAGAGAAACAGATTATATATTTCGAAATGGAACCAGACCAGGCAATGAGAACGAAATAATGAATAGCGTCACTGTGAAACAAAGGAAATAAAGTAAAGTTGACTCTGCCTCAAGATTATAAGGCCAAAATCTTATCACCAAAATGACATCTCTCTTAAAAGAGGACTTTTATATAAGAGGCGGCGGCGCAAATCTATCACTCTAGGTTTGGTAAAGATTTGGGTATTGGTTCTTCTATTTTTTTTTGGAAAGTCTTCGTTCTTATGTTAGTTCATGTTTTAGGACACTTTTCTTATTGGTTTTGGATTATGAGGTCTTATCTCCGTTGTTCAATGACCTATATACCAAGAGGAGATAGGACAATTACATCAATTCCAAGGGAAATTTCATAAATCACGCATGGCTCGTGGATGGACATATTCTAGAATAGGCAGAGAGGTTGTGGTTGTATGGAAATTTGTGTTTGGCCACTAAGCGAGGATAGGAGTCCCAAAATGTTGGAAATAATCTATCAACAAAAAACTATATCACGGAGGGCAATAAAAATTGGAGCAGTAGGGGGTAATAGGTTTTTTTTCATAATTGGAAAATTTTAAGTCCATATTTTCTATAACCCCCAACTACTCACTGGACACCCCAAATCCTGTAAAAAGACCAAATTGTCATTAATGAAACGCTCGCTCCCTTTTTTCCTTTTGGGATTACGAAGGTTCAGAAGTTTAGCTCCGGACGGCTACGGAACCAAAGTACTGAGTGTAATTTCTTGGCGAACACCCCCTTTAAATGATTATTTTAACACGTCCGAAAATAAAAAACCGAACCCGTACGGATTCATCGTACCTAGGCAGACATCCCTATTTGTCCCATTTCTAACCGGTCCGAAACTTTGTAACCGAACTAGCACAGATTTAAAGTCCCGAAGCTACCCAAAAATACTGCATTTATGTAAGGCAGATATATTGTGTTTTTCAACGGCTCAAATTCCACCGTCCATTGTCATCAACAGCCTAAAATCAGTCAAATGTTCAGAAAAAAGGAGTGGCTGAAATTTTCTTTGGAAAATGTGCCACAACGAATAGAATTTCAACGGTTCTGATTTATGATCACCAATTAAAATCAACGCCTCACATTCGACCACACCTATTATAAATAGGTTCTCCCTTTTCACTAAGTGGCACAAACACCCCACTTTTCTGCTTCTTCATATTTGCTTCTTCACAAATACCCCCACCCTCTAATGACAGAGTCCGGACTGTCCTTCATCACCGTGGAAGTATCACCTCCAAGGAAGATGGTGTTTGGTTTCAATGTCGCAATCCTATCTTCTGTAGGTTGAATAAGAATATAACATTCACTCAGCTGAAGGAAAAGGCATAGAGGAAGGTTCGGAAGGGAGAGTGGCGTAAAGATAGTCTTGGACTTGTGATCTTCAATGTTGGCCTTATATATGACTTTATAAGCTTGTAATAAGATTGATTTAGAGATGAACTAGCACTATATAAATGCATACGCACGGATCGTATCGTGTTGCTTGATACGAATTATTTAAAATGTTATATACTTAAATAAATGAAATTAAAATTGATCACTTATTATAGTAATTGATCACTTATCCGTCGCGGCCCAAAAGTAAAATAGTAATTGATAAATAGTAAACTTTTTAAAAATATATGCAAGGGCAGTTTGGTAATTTAAACAACCCTATCTTTTCTTATATATAGATTAATTAATTAATTAATTAACACCCCCTTTAAATTATTATTTAAACATGCGCGGAAATAAAAAACCGAACCCGTACGGATTCAAAGTATCGTACTACTACCTAGTAGGCCAGGACAACAGGCAGGGGTTGGCGGGTTCAGGCCCAAATCAAGTAACCGACCAAAACCACGGTTGAAAAGGCTAGGCCCAAAACCGCCCAAACGTAGCTAGCCTTCATGCTAGACACCAGATAAGGCACCCAAACAAAAACAAATAAATGTACTTATTAACTACTAGTAACTGTATCTAAAAACATATATTTAGTCTAATAGAATCAGACAGTTACAAACCAGTTGTAGCCTTCTTTTGTGGTATCTAAAAACAAAATTAATGCAAAAGTAGCTAAAAAAGCAAAGTAGTTATCACATATATTTAGTCTAAAATAAAACTTAAATATCCTTCAATTTTGTCTAACAGAATTCAGAGAATCCTAGTAAGATTCTCTGTATATAATATCAAGGATAGCAACCAAATTTATCCATTAATCCAAATTATTTCCAATATTTTTTTTGCCTCAGCAAGCATCTGCAGAATATTGCTTAGTAGAATCTCAAAAAAAAAAATATTGCTTAGCAGATGTTTGATCTGAGATTTGGAATAGGATTGAGATTATGGACTGGCAAAAGAAATTGATCTAACGTAAAGTTTGATTTTGTTTTTAAACTCTTGTACAGTACTCTGATAAATTTAACCACAGCTGATGTTAACTTTAGGAACTTTTGCAATGTAAGTATCTAATTTGATATTCTTTACGATTATGGCAGCTTTAACATATATAGACTTCATTCTTTTCAATTTCAATTTGCCACAATACAACAGTAAATAGAAAGCCAAAAGCAGCACTTAGAACACAATTCTGGCTTTATATTACATTCAGGTTTTCTGCTGCCAAGATTCGCCGTTTCATCAAAAAGACATAGCAAAAAAGAACCTTTGAACAAAAGAAAATATGTGGCATGGCAGTTCAGTTATGATGAGCAGACTATCTTAACCTCCCTTCCCTATCTACTTTTTTATCTTCATAGTACAATACTACTTTTACTCTCTCACACATACAACTATATCCATCTAAAAAACATAGAAACATTATCTCAAAAAATAAAAAACACAAACAAATAACATTAGTAAACTAGAAATCCAAATTTATCCATTAATCACGACATCAAAGAAAGAGGAAAAGTGTTACCTTGGCTATGAAGAGAGAGAAACACAATATATCTTCTCTTGGCTCAACTTGGAGAGCTTTTTGAAACACAATGCGCCTTTCCCAATCTGTTCTTCTGCAAGTCTATTTTGGTGAAAAAGTAACACCAAAATATGTTATATTAGCCAAGTCTTCATGGAAGCAAGTTACTTATGCAGAATGACAACATAGGGATATCACATACTGATCATCACATACTTTCCTATTTTGAAATCTATAAATAGTTTTATTCGGAAAAGTAGAACATGACTGTAACTTTTGTTCTCATGATTTGCTTGAAGAATTATTTATTAGCTAATATAAAATGACTGCAACTTGATTTCTTTTGGTATGGGTGCTATTATCATTAATTATTACTATTAGTGACAACAATAATGAAGTTTTCAAGAACATAAAAAATGTACTTTGGCCTACTTTACATTCTTAATTCTTTTCTAAGGATCATCAGTAATGGTGGCATTGTGTCAATAATGGCATTGTTATAAATAATACTGAGATCACATGGACCTGAGCCATAAGAGTCGTTTGAACTCAAAACATGATTATAATAACAATTATCAATTTCACTCAAAAAATGACTATAATAACATCTATCAATTTCACACCACACCTTGCATCAGAGAGAATGCGACATTCTTCCAATTGCAACAACGAAATTTCATTAATAAAAAACTCAAATTTTCCTTACAAGGGAGCCATGCCTTACAACACATCAGTTAAGCAAATTGCACGAAAAGCAAAGGAAACAGAATTAATATTAAAATAAAATCCGTTGATATCAAAGGAGCGATCGCTGAGAACAAAACACAGATATTGTCGCCGTAATTGAAAATCCTCGATTGCTTCAATATTGGAAACATTCTTACCCAATATGTAAGAAATGAGCAAAGAGGGGGAAAATCAAAATTAGGGTTCAGAATGGAAAATCAAATTAAAGGTTTTAGAGGGGGAAATCGAACCTGTAATGTAATGTATGGTGGAGACCGCTGAGAATGCGAGTAGAGAACGCGAGAATGCAAAGGAGCGATCGCTGAGAATGCGAGTAGAGAACGCGAGAATGCAAAGGAGCGATCGCTGAGAACGACAGACTCAGGTGGGAGTGGTTAGCGTTTTTGTTTGTTCTTTTTCTCTTCCGTTCTTTTTCCCTCCGCAGTGGCCTTGCCGGAGAGCGACTCCATCGCGGAGGTTTCTGACCGGCTGTGAGAGGGTGCTCCGGTGGTTGGGGTTCACGCGAAAGAGAGAGAGAGAGAGAGAGAGAGAGAGAGAGAGAGAGAGAGAGAGAGAGAGAGAGAGAGAGAGAGAGAGAGAGAGAAGGCGATGGCTGTGAAACAATCGAAGGTTAGGGTGTGAGGGAAGGCGATTACGCGAGACTGCGAGAGGGAAGCCGTCAAATTGTTTCTGACTTGCGAGAGGGAAGCGGTGACTTGTGAGATGGTTAGGGTTTTCAGTGGTGAGGGAAGGTGATGGAAGGTGAAAAGAATCGAAGGCAATGTTAGGGTGAGGGAAGCCGTCAATTTTTTTTAATGTTTGAGAGATGTTTTTTATTTCAAAAAACAAGTGAGGGAAGGCTGATTAAATTTTTTTAATATTAATGGTGGTCAGCGACGAAATAATGATTCCTTAATGGGAGGGAAGCGACGAAATAATGATTCCTCGTTAATTGAGCGAGCTCTTTATGGTCAGCGACGGATTAGAACATCCTGAGGGATTTCTTCCCTCACAAAATCCCTCTCTAAACGTCTTTTCAATATTTTGTGACGAATTTAGCTACGGAATTATTAGAGAGAGATATTTTTTGTCTCTATTTTCGTCACAAACATAAGTCAGGGTCACCTCTCTTTTTCCGCAGCTAAATTTCTCACTAATAGCGAGGGATACTAATCCCTCTCAAAAATTCCTCTCTAAAACCCATTTTTCTAGTAGTGGCTTTCTGTTTGTGTGGATGCGGGTTTCGGTTTGGGCGGGTGTACCGGGTGGGTTGGCACGGGTTGGGCCAACACTGAGAATAAAGATGTGGAAGTTTAATAAAGATGTGGAAATTCCAGCAAAATAGCTCTCACTAAGAGCATCAACAACAGCTACTACATGCTGGTTCATTTCTGTGTTTTACTGGATCCCCATTGCCATGTCACTTTTAAAACACTCAAAGTCTTAAATGTGTTGGCTTTATCAAACATTCTCTTGCTCAAGAATTGGTGTGCACACCACCACCCTACGAAGACCCAATGTTGTTCTTGTTTTGATTTGGCCTACATTAATTTGTTGGCTTTATCATCTCTCTTCAGTTTGCCGAGAACTTGGTTACATAGGTACAGAGAAGGAATAAACTCACCAAACGCTGCTCTTGTTACTTCTCACGACTGCATCTCTATTCTCCGCCATTCCTTTTTTCCATTGCGATGCGGATGAAATCATTACCCTCGCTCCCTTCTCTCTCTCGGCTGTCCCTTTCCTCTTCTCTTCCCTGCTTCTCGTTTTCTCTTTCTCTCTCTCTCTCTTTGATTTTTTCTTTTTCTCTCACCCACGTTTCTTTATGAGACAGTGACTGAGAGGAATATAAATTATAAAATATAAACTAATAAACAGAGAGGACAATAGCGGGCGGGTGCGGGCACCGATGGGCCTACAAAACACAACCGCACCCCCCAGCCCAACCCGACACTACTGATTTTTGCACCTGTTGACTTGCTGGCCCGTTTATAACCGCCCATTACAACCCATTTCTTTCAGTTTTGCGGGTTTTCGGACCGGTTTGCATTTTTTGTCCAGGCCTACTACCTAGGCAGACATCCCTATTTGTCCCATTTCTAACCGGTCCGAAACTTTGTAACTGAACTAGCACGGATTTAAAGTCCCAAACCTACCCAAAATACTGCATTTATGTAAGGCAGATATTTTGTGTTTTTCAACGGCTCAGATTCCACCGTCCACTGTCATCAACGGCCTAAAATCAGTCAAATATTCCAAAAAAAGAGTGGCTGAAATTTTCTTTGGAAATGTGCCACAACGGATAGAATTTCAACGGTTCTGATTTATGATCATCAATTAAAATCAGTGGCTCACTTTCGACCACACCTATTATAAATAGGTTCTCCCTTTTCACTAAGTGGCACAAACACCCCACTTTACTGCTTCTTGATATCTGCTTCTTCACAAATACCCCCACCCTCTGATGACAGAGTCCTGAGTGTCCTTCATCACCGTGGAAGTATCACCTCCAGGGAAGATGGTGTTTGGTTTCAATGTCGCAATCCTATCTTCTATAGGTTGAATAAGGATATAACATTCACTCAACTGAAGGAAAAGACAGAGAGGAAGGTTCAGGAGGGAGAGTGGTGTAAAGATAGTCTTGGACTTGTGATCTTCAATGTTGGCCTTATATATGACTTTATAAGCTTGTAATAAGAGTTGGACAAAAAAAAAGCTTGTAATAAGATTGATTTAGAGATGAACTAGCACTATAATCATGCATACGCACGGATCGTATCGTGTTGCTTGATACGAATTATTTAAAATATTAGAGTAAAGGCCCAAATTGGTCCTTGACAAATTTTTTGTGGGACGAATTCGTCCCTCACAATTTTTTCGGGACACATTGGTCCCTGACAATTTCAAAACGGGACACGTTAGTCCCTCCATCCATTTTGACGTCTTCAACTATTCCAACGTCGCATACGTGTCACGTTAAGTGCCACGTGTCACGTTAAGCGCCACGTGTCACGTTAAGCGCCACGTGTCACGTTAAGTGCTTATTTTGGGACAAATAAGTCCCTGGTTTACAAATGTTAAAATAGCCCATACTAGGCGAATGCCCGTGCGTTGCACGGGTTGGTGTATAATATCGTTTTAAAATTTTATAGAATTTTTATATAAAGATATATAATTTTAGTGATATACATTATGTATTGTTTTTTTTTTCACAAAATACATTATGTATTCTAAAAATATAGTATAACATAAATATATTGTTTAATTTTTTTAATATTCAAAAGTTATTTATTTTAAACAAAAAATATTATATAGTGTATTCTCTTTTTAATATGTTTAATTGATGGGCATAAATTTTAAAAGAATTTTAAAGGTCAACTAATTATTATTTTTTATCTCAAAAAAAACTTATATTGTATTGTAATATTTTTAATTCATATAATAAACTATTATAATTAGTAAATATATTTATCCAACTTATTTAAATTTTTTCAAATTCCAATAATATAATTTATTAGAAACAAAGTATATAATTCCAAAAACTATGATATATATATATATATATATATATATATATATATATATATAGAGAGAGAGAGAGAGAGAGAGAGAGAGAGAGAGAGAGAGAGAGAGAGAGAGAGAGAGAGAGAGATGTTTTTGAAGAAAAATAGACAAAAATCACAAATACAAGAATAATCTTCCAAGTAATTTGATCACATACAATTAAGTCTCCATGAGAAGCATGAGGCACACAACATGATCCAACAATCACATATTGAAGAGTAATCCTCATGCAATAAAATTAAAAAACCAATTGAAACAAACTTATAAAGTAACAAAGTCATTACGCTACATAAAAGGGTAGGAAGAAATAAACCTGATCTATATAGTAGAAACGAAGAAAATAAAATTAAACATTTTTCTCAATAATAATATTAAAATTTACATGATTTCTCAATGCCTATAACTTTATAAATAAATGTTGTCTCCATTGCCTCATTCACTAATTGATCCAAGTTTATCTTATTGCCTGTTTGCCTACTTCAAAATTGTCAATAACATGAAACCCTTTACCCTTTTTGTGCATTCCACCTCTTCTTGCAAAACTCACTCCTTTCTTCTACTTCATGTTTTTCATTATGAATTTTGTTGTCAAAACCAATCTCCTCACCATCCAAAAATGCCTTGTTTAAATAGTCAATTCTTGCTATAATTGACTAAAACTCTACATCTTCCACTCATATTCTACTAACTCATGAGTTTATTATCAATTAAAGGAATATTTCATATGAATGTGAAACTTCTCATTTTCAATGTATAATTGTTACATTAAAAAGAATTTTAAAAGTCATCTATATATTACTTTTAATTAAAAAAGAAATATATTTGTATTGGAATATTTCGAATTAATCCAAATAATTATAATTAGTAAATATATTTTTTTAACTAAATTTAGATTTTTACCAATTCTTATAATAATATAATTTCTTTTGTAAAAAATATATACTTTCAAAAACTATGTTGAGATTTATGCTTTAAAAAATGGAAAGAAAACAACTCTACCTCTTCTACTCATTTCATACTAAATTCTGAGTTTATTAGCAATTAAAGAAATGATTCAGATTCTTAAAAAAAATTCATATAACGTAAAATAATGAATAACCGTTAAACTAAATTCAATGTTAATAGTCCACTAACTATTTTATATTTTAAAGATAGTTTTAGATTAAATTTAATGAAACATATATTATATTATATTATAAATATATTGTTAATTGTTATTATTATTTCAGTTTTTCCATCTGAAATTAGAAAATATCATTTTCATAAAAATATAAACATAGTTAAATAATATTCCACTATGAGTATCATTTAATAAGGTAGTGACAATTATTAGATTTCATTAAAAAATACATTTTAATAGTTAAATTTCAAAGAAAATAAATTCAAAGTTAGAAACCTTTCAATTCCATAACCGTTGCAACATAAATACAAATCAAGTAATAAAATTATTTTGTTTTTTCTTTGAAAAGAATAATATTATTTTGGTTAAAAATGGTAATAATATATTTTTAATAGTTTAAGAAAATTATTTATTGTTAAAAGGAAAAAGAAATTCAAACATCCACTATTACATTTTTAATTAATTTTGTATCAATTTGGATAATACTATAATTTATTTGTCAAAAAATTATATAACTTCAAATGATATGGATTTTTCTCTTCTTAGAATTTGAGTTACCTAACAAAATGTTACGAATCAAGAAAAGGCAAATACATGCATGTTGTAATAATCTGAGTTCATCAAAAAACATTAATTGGTAAATATTTTTATTCCTCTATTTGAAATTTTACAAATTTTAATAATAATATAGATATAATTTATTAAAATATAGATACTTATTTTAAATAGGATTTATACTTATATTATAGTATCTTGGCAATTGTTATTTTCAATTTCTATATTTCTATAAGAAAATATGATTTTCCTACCTATATAAAAAAGTTAAATAATAAGCAATTAAAATAATAATATAATAGTGGCAATTATGTGGTTTAATTAAAAGTTAAAGTCTCATTTAAGTGCAAATAATAAATAAATATTTTAATAGTTAAAAATCTTGAGAATTATTGTGGAGGCTCCATTGGGGTCTCCTTTACATATATAGATTAGTCCCTGAAGTGGTTTCTGGTATTCAAAACCAGTTTCCACCATTTTAGTGTTTTTTCTCAGAGACAGAGAGAGAAAGCGCAGAAAGAAGAAGAAGAACCAGTGTTCGCCGTAGAAGAAGAAGGTAGGTTTTGTTGACTATTTTTCGTTTTGATTCATGATTCGTGTGTGATTTTTAATTCCATTTTATATTCTGATTTCTATTCGTTCATTGGTAGTTTGAGTGTTGATTACAAGAATGAGCAGTCATGGATCTCAAACTACTCACTTTTATTCTTGCGATTCAACAAACACTCGTAGGCATTGGAGTGGCCCAAGATGTTGTTGTGGGTTAAAAGCTGATGTAACCATTTCAAAGACAGCAGCAAACCCCAATAGAGAGTTTTTTGGGTGCCCTAATTTTAAGGTAATTAAGCTGTAAATGTTAATTCTGTTTCCATTACTTTGCAGATTTTAATCATAGTTTTTTATACAATGCAGAACCACATGCCAAATTGTAAATGTTTCATATGGGTTGATGAATTCTTTGAGACCCATAATCAGATTGACCTCCAAGAAACTAAAATCATTCAATTGGAAAAGGAGCTAGAAGCGATGAAAAATCATATGTACGAAGTTGAAGCGAAGATGGATGCAATGCAAATCAAAATGACTGAAATGATGCAATTGAAAGTGCAAGGAGCTAATGGGTGGAAACATTATGTATGGATAGTTGGAGTTGTGATTGTTGCTATTTTAGTGAAGCTTATGTTGTTGTAATGAACCTTGGCTTGTTGTACAAAGTTGAAGCGAAGATGGCATGATTTGCTATCTTGTTGTAATGAACCTTGTGTTGTTGTAATGAACCTTAGCTTGTTAGACTATGGCATGATTTGCTATCTTGTTGTAATGAACCTTATGTTGTTGTAATGAACCTTATCTTGGTGTGTATTTGTGTGTGAAGTGCAAATTGAAATAAATGATATAACTGAAAGAACTGGAAACTGAAATCATACAAAGGAAACATCCATTAGAAAGCACCATTTGTTCATTAGTGCACCAAAATAAACTACAAAAGCACTATTTGTTCATTAGTTACATATTCTCCAAAATAAACTACAAATCATCCCCTAGTTAGGCCTAGATGGTCTGTATCCAGGAGTAGGCATGAATCGGAAATTCATGTTTGCCATCCATTTTTCATCTTCATTCTGAGAAACTGCTCTTGGAGGTATAAAAGGCCTAAAAGGAGGTGGTCGAATTGCTGGTATACCAACTGCTGAAGAAGGAAGTGGGTTGAAAGGTGGAGGTGTTGATTGCGGTCTCATTTGAGCAGGTGGCCTAATTGGTGCTGGTTTTATAGCAGGTGGAACTGATTGTGATTCCTGAAATAGAAAAATATAGGCCAAATTAGTCCCTCACTAATATAAAATAGGCCATATTAGTCCCTGACAAATATCAAAATAGGCCATATTAGTCCCTGACAAATATCAAAATACGCCATAATAGTCCCTGTTAATACAGACATACAGACTGATAACAGCATGTACTAACAAGTTACACAGGTACTCTATTAGTTCAATATACCAGAATGATAGCAACAGCTAGTCTAGAAATTGTAGATATTAATACCTGTGTGACAACTTGTGGCTGTGATGGGGTTAGGCTAACTTCATCTTGAGTAGGTTGTTTAGCCACTCTAACCTTCTTTGCAGCTTTCCTTTTGACATATCCAGGTTTAACAGGTCCTTTGCATGTCTTTTCATAATGACTAGCTTGAAGACACTTAGTGCAGGTTGGCCTGTACCTCGTTTTAAGCTTCTTTCCACCTGGCACTTCTTCAGAAACCGCATCCTTTCTTTTATGTTTTTTGGGCCTTCCAATAGGCCTCTTTAGTGGTGGTGGCTCTGGTTTAGGATGTTCACTAACAGCCCAATATTCTTCACTATTGACAGGTTGAATATAGTGCTCATAAGTTGCATTCAAAGCCTCCATGGTCAGCCATTGATGCACATAAGACTCGGGTTTCTCATGTTTATGTGCAATACATGCGATGGCATGCTCACAAGGCATCCCAGTCAATTGCCACACTTGGCATGTACAAGTCTGGTGAGATTGGAGTACAAGGCATCCCAGTCATCTCCAAGTTCTCAAACTCCATTCCAAGTACTAGGTTGACTTGACCAAATGTAGTGGATTCCCTAAACATTGGAAAAATTGGCCTTGAATTCCCCTCATCATCTGTTGAGATTGGAGTCCTCATGCCCTCGGAATACAAAGCATACCCATTGATTTCAAATGACATCCTTCTGCTATCATTATTACCCTCTTGTACTACCACATCCTTCTTTTTAGAACATTTCTTGATTGGAGAAGCTGATTTTTTCTTACCGGAAAGTTTTTCAAGTTCACCATCAAGAATTTCTTCCAAATCAGTGTCATCACTCTCATTATATTGAGTCGGAATGTATGTGGAATCCTCTGAAGTTTCAACGTCGCCTAAGACCGATTTGGTACCTAAATCCTCAACATCCTCTGAAGCAACATCATCAACTAAATCCTCCACAATTGGGACATCCTCCACACTGTTGGTACCTAAATCCTCCACAATTTCAACATCATTCAACCCTAACACCGGATGCTCAATATATAAATGAACACTACATTCATTTGACTTCATTGATTTGATTGCTACCTCACACATAAGATTGATGTCATTGTCACAACTTAGTTTATTTAAGCCACTATTAAGGCAAGGATAATTCGGATGCATCCAATACATTGCCGTCAAATCGTGATAGCCCAAAGACTTAAATAACTCCACCAAATCAAAATAGTTTACGAAATCAATATCCATCGGAGGCACACTATTTACTGTACCACCTACATAAAAGAGTTTCCGATTTTCATCTCGTACAAGTTTGCCTTGGGTGTGATAATAGAAGGTGATATTTGTTGTCATCTACAAAACAAAAGACAAAAAAACAACATTTGTTTGGGGTTATTGACCACATACAACTTCCAAAATACACAAACATTAAACAATTCAAAATCAAGTCAAACAAGGACAAAATACACAGCATTAAACAACTCAAAATCATGTGCATTACGGTTTTCCTCTTAAACAACTCAAAATCATCTGGATCAGTAAACAAATCAAAATAGGGAAACAACTAAATAACCTCTTAAGTTAGGGCTTTTCTCTTAAATAACCTATTAGAAACGAAAATGGTGGAAGAAGATGAAAACCACGAAAAAAGAAAATCAAAGAACAGATAAAAATCAAACACTAAAAACCTAACCTTTGCGAAAATGGTAGAGAGCCACGGCCATATGCGTGTCAACGGCGTCCAAGAGCAGTAAAATGGTCTTCTCCTTCTACAGCGTCTCTTCTTCGTTTTTCTTCTTCTGTGCTTTCTCTCTCTGTCTACAGCGTCTCCTCTTCTACGGCGAACACTGGTTCTTCTTCTTCTTTCTGCGCTTTCTCTCTCTGTCTCTGAGAAACAGCAGTAAAATGGTGGAAACTGGTTTTGAATACCAGAAACCACTTCAGGGACTAATATGGGCTATTTTAACATTTGTAAACCAGGGACTTATTTGTCCCAAAATAAGCACTTAACATGACACGTGGCACTTAACATGACACGTGGCACTTAACGTGCCACGTATGCGACGTTGGAACAGTTGAAGATGTCAAAATGGATGGAGGGACTAACGTGTCGCGTTTTGAAATTGTCAGGGACCAATGTGTCCCGAAAAAATTGTGAGGGACGAATTCGTCCCACAAAAAATTTGTTAATGACCAATTTGGGCCTTTACTCTAAAATATTATATACTTAAATAAATGTAATTAAACTGATCACTTATTATATTTACTCGTCGCGACCCAAAAGTAAAACAGTAATTGATAAATAGTAAACTTTTTAAAAATAGATGCAATAGCAGTTTGGTAATTTAAACAAACCTATCTTTTCTTAAATATATTATTAAATAGATAATAGATTATGATGCTTTTTGTTAAGCATGCGTTGTAGTAAAGTATCTTTTCTAGGCTTCATGAATCTTCTTTGGACATTGAACATTGGTAAGTGTTAAGATTTGAAGATCGTCATTGTCACGACTCGCCTCTTTGCATGATCATCAGCTTTGGAACTAGTACTGGTAGTAAAGTATCTTTTCTAGGCATCATTGTCACGACTCGCCTCTTTGCATGATCATCAGCTTTAGAACTAGTAGTAAAGTATCTTTTCTAGGCTTCATGAATCTTCTTTGGATGTCATAAGCTAAATTGAACTTCTATTGAACTTCTATGAAATTTAAAGGACAAAACTGATTATCAATTCACCCACCTTAAATATAGTATTTCTAAGTAACCATTAGTAAAAATCCCAATTTTGTTGAACCAAAATAAAGTACTCGTAAATAGCAACTTCAGCAATAGAACTCATGCTTGGACCATGGCTAGAAAATAAATCACCATGCATAGCAAGAAAGTTATCCAACTTGACAAACTAAATTTTACAAGAGGTGATACAAACAAAACTCATTCTTTTAAAAATGGGGGGAAATAAATAAGCATACAACATTATACCTCCTGGTAATAATACATACCAATTCTGATCGGAAAAGATAGCTTCTAAAATGCAGAACCTGGAAGGTACATCTAAACATAAAATCGCTAAATTTTCCGTGCACTATCAAACTATATTTTTGTTAAATAATCCAAGGTAAGGGAGAGGAAGAAAATATGAACAGAAGGATCTAGACAAAATATCCTGCATCTCAAAAAGCAGGGCCCATCTTACCAAAGCGATCAACATGACCGTAGCAAAAGAGGACCAACCGATAAACTAAGCATATCACTGAGAGCTACCTGGACCTCCGTTGATCCATGTTCACAACTTATCAAGCTTGAGAGAAGAGGGAAAAAATGCACTAAATTCTTCTCAAAAGAAATATCTCCAAGATTACTAATAGTCTGAAGAGTGGCCACGACAAGTGGTGCACGTGCGGCCAATTCTCTTCGCTTCCCAGAGCCTAGTGGAACTAACCAATGTTGCTGTCTACCATGAGAAGATTCGGCTACTCCAGAGCATGCAACTTCAGTATAAAACCCCAAGACCTCCTGACAAAGCCGAACAAGATGAGTCTCAACCTCAGCCTCCTCATAACTAGGAGGTTTGTCCACAACCAGATTCTGTAAAAATGTCAGGCATATTTGGTAGGACTCATTCTCAAGGCGTAACAATGGTGGATCTTGCATTTGGGTCATAGAGCCAAACTCTTGTAACTTTGAGCGTAAAATAGTATTGCAGTTAATCTTGTGAGCATGTAATGCCACATTATGTAAAGCATCAAAAAGTATAAGCATTGGTTTTGCTGAAAGTTGAGTGCGGTACATGTTATAGATCTCCATCACCGCCTGCCAATTTCAGTGAGAGTAACGACATTTTAGAAAACTAGATATATCTTCTCTATGGCACACATAACCGTGGTTGTAGTGCAGAATATATATATATATATATATATATATATATATATCCTTCCTGCTAATGCATATTCGTAATAGTGAGACTAAACAACTTTGCTGCTAAATTAGTCGAACTAAAATGGTGATCAAGTTTCCATGAAAATACTAATAAAACATATGCTATGACTTCTTCCACTATATTTCTTTCTATTAGGCTTTATTATTGGTATATTCATTCTATAGGGCATTTTGACAATGTGTATATATATATATATATATATATATATATATATATATATATATATATATATATATGCAGAATAAAAAAATCACCTGAATCAATAAAAGCTGAACAGCAGCTCGGCATTTTGCATCAGATAAATACGCATAAAGACGGCGAGCTCTCAGGCTTTCTAAATTATCAGGTGAGCTTGGCTCAGCAACATCCTCGACATCTTCACCTGTTAAAGCATGTTGATCATTTCTAGTGACAAAGTCTCCATTGTCAAGGAATGAAAAGTCAGGGAGTGTTGCATTTGCTGCATCTTGTAGTGACATGACTACTTCTAACCACTTCTCATCAGAAAACAGCTCCCCGGCATTACTCATCAAACGAACAAATGCAGCAATACCAATGCCAGCCAGGCTTTGATGAGGGCGCTTTATAAAGCTTACAAGGAGCATCAGCACCTTTTTTAAAAGTGGATTAACAGTGCTATAGAAGTTGACAAAAAGATCTACCACCAATTGGAGGGCTAATGTGCATGTCTCATAAAGCCATGCATCTTGATCAAGCTCACCATCAGTCTCTACATCACTGACCTGGGAGCTACTTCCTGAAGGATCAATAGCATGACGAACATAATCAAATATTGGAAATAGGACTGATTCAAATACTCTTTCCCATAAAGGCAGTGAAAAGAGATGGCCATGGTTTCGTAAGGTTTCAAATAGGACTTGCAAAGCACTCTGCCTTATCTCAGACCTCGGGTCAAAGCTAAGCTCAGACAAACCTGCACAAAATAGACAACAAATGAGCATAAATGTAACTAGCTAAGCTTCTTACAACTTGGAAAAAAGGTGTTACTGGATAGCAATAAGTACTAATCATTTGAGAAAGTTACAAAACATAGACAAATTCATGCCTAGACAAACTTAAACAATGTCCTTACCAGCCAATAAAGGAAACCAAAAATAGAGATGATTATCCTTGTCTGTCACCTCTCCATTATCTTGCCCCTCTTTTCCTGTTCGAGGTGAAGGTGTAGAAATCTTTCCAAAAGCTTCCTTGTCTTTATTCCTCGACGAAGGGCCAAGGCCACCTTCTGCTAGTTTTGTTGCACAGAATCGAAGAAAAGCAATGGCATTTAGGCTTATCTCTCTGTTAAATCTACTATTGGTGAATGCAATTAGACAATTCACACAATCTGTAAAGGTGGTCGTTTCGGTCTCCGTGATGTATGGGAAGTAATCTCGAATAATCTTCTCAATAATTTCAAAAGCCAAGAGTACAATATTTTTGTGGTCATCATATGCTGCTGTGGTAAATACCTGAATCAAGTGCACAAACAATGAGCCAAAGAAAAAAAATATTTATATAAACAACATTTTCTGTGCAAATTGAGATTGAAGCCCTCTACAGAAAACAGAAATTGAGCAGCCGTACCATGAACATGCTCTTCCATCCTGATTTCACATTGTTGACGCGAGATAAAACCATTTGTGAGACACATCTGATAATAAGTTCTCTAATTTCAACAGCACTACTCTTTCTCATAACAATCACAAAAGGCTTCATAAATTCATTCTGAAAATTATAATTAGCCAACTCTTCCCGCTCAAGAAATTTCATTGACAACTGACGCAAGGAATCCATTGCAAAAATAGCAATTGAAAGGTTCCCTGAACAACCAATTGTTACGAAGAAATCTGAAAGAACGTGCCATATGCTTGACCACACAAGCCTGATGCGGTTCATATTATAATGCCTGTCACAGAATATTCGTCAAAGTCAGACAATCTAACTTGGAAAGCAGGAAATAGACATTCTGTCGTCAATCAATCATAAACAAAATCATAAGCAGATAAAGCTTAAGCTCAGCCCCCCCAAAAAAAGAAATTAGATCAATTGCACCTTCCCAATTCCAGCTTTGCTGGAATTTGTGTATTTGTTTACCTAATCAAAAACCTTGCAAATTGCTATTCAAATGTTGGTCTCTTCATATGCGAATCCCCATATGTTATTTAAAATTGAATAGGAAAATCATTACTTTTCCAACCTATAAAGGACCTTGCAAAAGTTGGGGATTAAAAAGGGGCACTGTGTCAAATACAGCAAGCAACCAGGGCTATAAATCAACTTCCCAGAGGATCAAGGTTCCAAAAATGTAATTCAGTTTGTTGTACATGTATCATATCCCCCCAACCCATAAACACTAAGAGCCACAAGAGAGAATAAAGTTCAGAGAGTAAGGAGGTTGCATGCATTAAGTAGTAGGAAAGATTAAACATACGCAATCTCAACTATCTTGGTAAGGCTGAAAACCCGTGGATCAGATGGAGATCTTAGTTCCTCCATGGAGACCTTACATAAAGCCTTAACAAAGTCTATTATGGCCTCACTGTTCAACTTCTGACTCCGCGTGAATATGCGATTCATTTCCGAGCTTCCAACTTGTTCCAACATGTTCAAATTAGAAACTAGATTGTTCACCTGTTCTGATGTGATGGCTCCAGCAGCATTACTGCCGATTCCAGTACTATCATATGAACCCCGCATCAATGAGGCAGCTGCATACTGCATCCTCCCAGGTCCCTTCTTCTTTAAAGCAGGAAGAATAGTTGATTTAGTTTGCTTAGCTTTTTCAGAATCATTCTGAGGAAAAGCAAAGAATGTCGCATCTGGTGGAGCTCCCTCTCCGAGAAGATGTAGATGCTCAAATCGGGAAACACAGGTCAAAATATGCTCCCAAGCTTCCTGTAAGTAATTCCCATCCTCATCCGCAATAGTAACTATGGCCTGTCAACAATTCATATGGAAAATCCAAAGTCATATTCTCAACCACATGAGTTTAACATTGACTTTCAGATATTGAATAATGCATCCTAAGTATACATTTCAATTAAGTATAGTGTGTCTTCAGATATTGCTCTTCCCAGAATGACTTTCAGCAAAGGTAGGAAAACAAACACGTCCACTAATTTGGCAATACTGTTTTGATCTCACTCCAACAGAAAGGATGACAATTTTTTATTGGTATCTATGTAGTGAAGAAAGCACTTGCAAGGAATTCAATAATCAGTTAGAGATAAGGACCAATTTACCAAGCAGAATCCATTCTATAACTATCAAAGTATGTGATAACGGTACATAAAACTTTTTGGAAACACTCGACTATATGTCCAGATGGAGACGTGCAAACCCAAAAACAGAAAAATATCACCCAACTATATTTGGAGTTCTAGAGAATGGAAGGGAAGGTAATAGCTTCATTAGCTTGTAACTATCAGCGTGAAATTCACATATAATCCTAATAAACTTTGCTCAAGTAACTTTGCACAATTTTAACGGTTCACCTCTCTCATTTACCTCCCCAACATAAACTTTTAAACACCAAACACGGGGGAGTCGTTTCTTCATATCCTTCCAAGAAAATTCAGAATTTGTTTGGGATTTTAACGAGGTTATGTAGTTTTAGAGGTTAATTCAAAACCCTCAATGTAAATTACTTTTTTTGGATAATAAATGTGAAGAAGTTTCAAAATGAAGGGATTTTACAAGGTATTTATCAATCCTAAATTAAGGGAATTTGAAATACCACCTCAAAGCTAAGAATTTGAAACTACCTTATCTTTTAAAATGTGAATCTTACCGAATGAACATTGCCAAGCTCGCCGGTCAGTGGGGCCCACCAGTTGACAGGCCTCCAGTCAATGGGGAATTGAGCCCGCTAGCCACGACTTGTTGGGCCTTCCATTCAATGGACCTGCCAGTCGCCAGACCGCCGAATTCGCAGGGCCAGATGACCGCTAGGAACGTTGATTGCTGGGGCACTAGGCCCACCATTCAACAGGCTGTCAGGCCATTGGGCTCATCAGTCGACAGGCTGTCAGGCCCTCTAGTTGATGGGTGTCGGGCCCGCAAATGCACAAGTTGTTGGGCCTACCATTCGACGAGTCATTGGGCCCATCAGTCCTCGAACTATCAGGCTGACGGGTCCATCGGTACTTGAGCCATCAAGCTGATAGGCTTTCACCAAGCAGTTGGGCCTGCCGATGGAAGGGCTGTTGTTCGAAGGGTTGCAGGGCTTGCTGGTCATCAGACCACCATGATATTTTAGTTTGGATAAATAATTTTTTTTAAACCTTACTTAATTGCTCTACCTAAATAAAGAATTTCAAGAATGAAGAATTTTAACTACTCTATTTAAACCAAAAATTTAGAAATAAAAGGGAATTAGTTCAATTAAAGCAATCAATTTCCTAAAATTTTAAATTCCTAGAATTTTGAATTACCTCATTTTACCACACCAAGCTAATGGCAACTTTAGTTTTTCATGTCCGAAAATACAATCATACAGTATATCTTCATTCATGTAAGACAAGCGATATTATTTTAAACAGCCATAATAATGAAAAGGGATGGAAACATCCAGTTAAGAACAAGACAAAAATTACTTAGAAGATATCAAAGAACGCAAACAATTGCACATAATGAAAGGGGGACACTGAGTGACACTAACACTGACAGAATAGCAAAAAAATTAAAGAGATCACATTAAGAATTGATTATTGATATTTGATAATGACTTCAGCTAATTATGACGTTCAGAAGCTGCTAGAAAGAATTATAAATTTACTAACCTTGATTGCATCTACATTCTTCTGCTTTATATCAGCAGGAGAATGTAGGGAGGTAAACTTTGCTAATGAAGTCACAAAAGCATCTCGATGTGTCTTCATCGACATTACAGAAGTAACATGAATAGCATAGCGGAAGCCTTCAAGACACAGCGCTATTACAACTTCATCATCACTTCGGTCAAGAGGTACACTGAAAGCAGCTAGCATTGGTGCCCAACACACCTCAATCATGAATCTAAGGATTACCACATCAGTTGCTGCGTAATAGACAGACCTACAAAATTTAAGCATATAAACTGATTTACGACATGTCCAACTGACATGAAGTGTAAGCAACAGATATAAACAGCCTGAAGGTGAATGAACGGTGGAAACAGAAGGTTCCTCGTGCCAAAAATGGAATAAAGCTAATTTATGAACTGAAAAAATTTAGGTAAAAACTGGAGAACATACTCAGTTTTGCGAGCTTTTTCTTTGAATTGTTCTTGCATACGCCGGATTAGATCATCACTAGTCTCCATGTCTTCCCCACGCTTACGGATCACAATATTCAGTATACTATCCAAGCCTAAAAGTCTGTTAGGGTTCACTGCCTGTATTTGTTGTGTTTCCAGATCAATGTCTTTCATTTTGATCTCATTTCTAGATATTCTCTCAAACAGTGACCTCAAGTATTCCTCAGGTAGATCTTTTCCATCATCTATGCCACGATTGTTTTTTATGAAATCATCAGCAGACATCTGCATAACTCAGTAAACAAAAGAAAATAACTCATCACATCTATTGTAATCATGTGTGCTTCAATTTCTAGAATCAAATTAGCACACCTTGTTCTTCACCATAGGATTGTGAGCATCTGTATTCAGCATTATCACAGAATAGGCAAGAACATATGCTGTATCAGCGCTAGAAAAGACTTTTGGATTGCATTTGCAATAGCGTTCAGCAAACTTCTCCATGATTCGATCAATTTTCTGTGCCTCACCGGGCAATCTAAAGCCTTGAAGAAACGCCCGGATTGCCTCATCAAACTTCATCCCTTGAAAGTCAAAAGAATCCACATACGCATGCATTACTTTCAAGGATAAATCTTCCCTTTCCCCCAGATAATCACCGATCAAAGTCTTGTTCAACCCAGATGCATCTTTAAGAAAAGCAGCTATATCCTTGGGTGAATTACCCACTTTGTTGGCATTGATGAGAAACTCAATTCCCTTCTTTGGCTTCCTATTAAAAAGCGATATACCTTCCTGCCATAAACTTTGCATTAGCTTCATAGATGATAAACAGTCAAAGCAATAACAGAGATCGGCTTGCTACTCCAATAGTTATGCATTTGCTTACCTGAAGTTCTAGTTTATAAGCCCGACGTTGCTCAATAGTATAAACATCAGATGCGTCATTAGAGAGTTCAGAATGAGTATCTGATCCTTCAACTGGGTCTTCTCCATTCCCATTTGCCATGGGAAGATCTCCAGATTCATGGCCATTATCAACTGCTTCAATTTTCTTGCCTGAATGAGGAACGGGAATGCGCATTTGTTTGTTCATCCAGTCTCCCATTGATTTTAAAACAGCAACCAAGCATTTCATGGCTTCAAGTTTTAAAGTTTCCTCTTGAGGCGGCAAAACTGTGGTTGCTACACCAGGAGGAACCCCTTGGGCAGTTTTAAGAAGTCCATTGACCATCCTAAGGCGAACATAATAATTAAATGCAAGTATAAACGTATAGTGTATATTCGGTGACAATCACACCCACACTAGCATGAATAATGCACAAAACCAACTCGAGGACATAAAATGCTAAAACACTGGAAATTCATATCATAAATGTAAAATAGCACAAATTATTCATAAAGTATATCAAAATCAAATATAATAAAACACAGCATACCTCTCGAATATGTTTGATGAATTGACATCACAGTCATAGTTGATGAAAATGTCTACCAATATCTGTGAATCAACACAAAGTTTCTCTAGAAAACGAAGTACTATCATCTTTTGCTGAAAATTAGGTTGAGCAACATTTTCAAGAACCCTGAGAACAATCATGGGAAAGAAAACGCCAATTTCTGCTTTCAATCCAGCTCTAAATCTTGATACCAGACTGATGAAGATGGAACATGATAGCTGAAATACGATCATAAGAGTTGAAGCACTGTTCTTCAACAATGACAGGCATAAGTACTGCTTGATTGCACCCAAAAACCTGCTTTTCCACAGTCAGTGCAACCATCAAAGGTATTCTTATTCATTCATAAAAGTGACATGATAAAGTAAAAGCAACATGTGTCAACTGTCAAGTACTGCCTAAAAACAGAAGAATAATGTCACTTCTCATTAATGAATTAATAGAAGTTCAAATAAAAAATAGAACAATGCAATAATGAAATTACATGAGACAATAGTAAAGGAACTAAAAATCACAACATAATGATAGTCTACCAATTACAAAAAAAAAAGTATCTGCGCAAACATTACTCATGCAATTCATGGACAGCACATTTACACGATTTCATCAGTTATTCTGCTAACTCCAAATGAACTACCAATTATGAGGATTGGGAGGGGGGGGGGGGGGGTTCGAAGTAGCATATGACAACTGAAAAGTAATTCATCCTTATTAGATTTAAGAACAGATTAGGAAGAGGATTGGTCAAGTCATTAAAAAGAGTTTTTGCCCTGGACATTTGGAGCATAAAGGTTGTAAGATTGAACATTTGCAGGTGGCTCGCCATCAGGTGTGAAAATGCTCGAATCTATATTCGTATTGAAAACGGACTAGGCCCATCTCAACCCCAAAACCTAGCTTAGGGGAAGAGGATTACCGAAGTCATCATAAGGAGTACTTTGGCCATACACCTAAACAATGTGGGATTTTAACAATTTGATAGAATGCAAGATTGAATTTCTCCTTTTATGTCTTGGTGTAGGAAAGCCTTACTATTGCACCTAACTTGCATGGCCAAGTTAATGCCTAGAGACTATGTTTATTATCCTATAGGATTGGCAACCAAAACTTAGAATTAATCACTGAGAAGACAAAAAAACACCAACACATCCATTACAATTAAAATTGCTTGTGCGAGTTTGAATAATTTGGTTCATAACTCCTATACATATACTATGTATGTGATGTTAATGCCATAGTTAGCAGCAAGTACAAAGGGAAACAAGACTCCAGTTCCATTATATTGCATGTTTCGTGTTGCACCTGTAAACTGTAAAAGCATACACAACATCTGCACTAATTACTCTGATTCTACTCTTCCACAAATAACAATTATTCTTCCATGCTCTCTGGGTTTTTCACTTTTCTTTACACGAAAAGGCCACTCAGCCTTTTCTGCCATACATTAGTGGCAAATAAGTTTTTTACTGAGAAGGATGCTCTGTTTTCTTATATATAAAACAGCAGTCATATACTGCATTTGTTTTAATTTAAAGCCACAGAACAAGGTCAATATCTTATATAATGCTATGATGTTTCCTCATTAGCTTATGTATTACTATCACAAAATGTAGTCATGTGACTATAACTTCTCTTATGTTTTTGATCAAAAAAAAAACTCCTATGTTTTCTTATAAACGATGTTTCCTCTTATATAATGGCATTACTTCCACAAAATGTAGTCAAGTAAGTTGTAACTATAACTCCTATTCGTCTATCATCAAAATCAGCCAAGACATAACCTCACCCAAACTGATAAAAGATGCTAACTCGTTTGAAGCTCGAACTGAATCACCAAAATAAAAGTACAGCAAAATTAGCATATTACCACACAAGGTAAACTCTACCTTTCACTAGTTCTGAAGATAGCTCCAGCATTCTCCAACAAAATCTTCAACAACTCCAAAGCCACAATCTTCCCCTTCATCAACTGAGGGTCAGCAGATGCCTCCTTAGGGGGTGTCTTCATAGACAATTTACAAAGCGCCCTGAACACCAAAAAAGCATCCCTCCTCAGCTTATTCCCAATCTGAATCTCCAAATCATCATCCCTTTCCTCCACCACCTCCCCATCCACCAGTTCCCCTTTCCTCCCTTCCAAAGCTGTCTTATACATACTGATCTCCCAATATTTGGCATCCAACATGTCCTTGTCAGTTGAATCCAACAAATCTGCCGGATTCGTGGTCTCCACAGTTGCAGTGGTCTGAAATGCACCATCATGGCTGGCCATCGCCGAACTCGGCGTCCCTGTGGGGTTCAATACCCCATCGATATCCTGCATAATTTTGGTAATAAAACCCTGCACAAACTGTGTCATGGAGTTATCTACATCAGATTTTCCCACAGGCTCCATCAATTCAGCCACCACAATAGGCTGAATAGGAACCGTGGACGAATCTGCCTCCATTCTCCTAAACACAATCACCAACATCTGAATCAACGAAGCCTTTGCCGTTGTTTGATTCACCACATTCTTGCTACCAAGATAGATATCATAACAAGTCCTCACAATCAAAAGCAAGCAATCACCATGAATTCTAAGCGAAATTGAAGTTACTGCAGACAAAAGCGTCTTTAGCACCAGAAGTTCCATAGCATCGTCCCCTAGGTCATGGCACTTACACATCGATTCAATCAAGCTAGCCAGAAGCTTCGATTCAGGGCATTCTCCAACAGCATCCGCCTCACCGCGGAGGTAGCCAAGAGCGATGAGTTTCTGGATGGCATCCACGGCAGGATCGGCGATCTTTAAGACGCCGGAGCTGGCAGCATGGATGAGAGGTGAGAGGATCGATTCGGACTCTACAAGAGAATACTCGACAGGGCCTCCATCGTGGAGCGGTCCAGGGACTGAAGCCTCGTTCTCTCCGTCGGGAGAGGTAACGGCATCGTCGGAAGTCGGCGATTGAAGTTTCTGCGGTGAGGTGAGGGTTTCGATAATGGATTTACACTCGTGAGCGAGCTTTGCGTGCTTTCGCCACGAAGCGTTTTTGATGATTTTCTCTAGCGCTGGAACGATGACATGGCTGAGGCGGGAATCGGCTTCCGAAGAAGCCATTCCCAAGTCGGGGACGAGTCGCAATTCAGTGAGTGCTCCGGAGAAGAAGAACACCGATGCTTAGGACTACGATCTTGCTTCCATGAACTGCACGAAATAGTTGGTGGAGCTTGAGACTGATTCGTCAATGGCGGCGAATTGACTCAGTGAGAGAGCGAGATGTGTTCGGGATCTAAACGTACTGGATTACTTTTGTGATCTTTACGTTTTCGTTCGACGAACGAAGTAAGAAGTTTGAAAGCGGATTGACGGAGATGCCCTTTGTTTTCTTTTTGAATGGGACGTAAAATGGAGATGGTATTGGTGACAGTTATGACTTTTGGATACGTTTCAGTTCATTACATGCAGATCTGGGTTCAAGTCACGAACATGACACGAGGGAGTATAAGTCAAATAATGTGTAACTACAAAACAACTACGATTTTATTACTTCAAAAAAACTACAACTACAATTATTTTGAAAAGAATAATCGAACGAGATCTGAACTATGATTTCATATATCTCTTCATTTTTCAAATCCTTTACATATATTTTTTCAAAAAGCAAAAAAAAAGAAAATACATTAAGAGACGTACAAGGAATCAATACAAGTGAAGCATGTTTAATAAACACTAATGCTAAATGACACGAGAAAAGAATTCGCGAGAGACGCACGAAAACAAATATGGAATTTTTATGGCAGTTTTCTTTTTCAGCCGTGTCTTGGATTCTCTCTCTCAACTACTTTTTTTTAAAAAAAACTCTCTCCACCATTATTACCATTAGTCTTTTTTTTTGGGTGAGATTATTACCATTAGTCATGGGTGGTGGCTGTGGGTGGTGACGGTGAGAGAGAAAGGAGAGAGAGAGACTGACGATGAGAGAGAAAGGAGAGAGAGAGAGAGAGACTGACGGTGAGAGAGAAAGGAGAGAGAGAGAGAGATTGTGAGGTGGGTGGTGGGTGGTGCGAAGGGGGGAGGGGTTCAGGAGGGGGGAGGGGGTCACGGTGGGGGAAGGGTTCAGGAGGGGGAAGGGGGGTGGAAGGGGAAGAGGAACAGTGGAGGGGGGAGGAGGATCACGAGGAAGAAGAAGGAGGGGGGTGGGGGGTGGGTTGGGTGCCACGTAGGATAATAAGTCAAAATTGAGTTTCAATTTTGACTTATTTAAGAGGGGGACTATAATTTTTCAAATTGGGAAAATAGGGGGACCAAAATCGTCAAATTAAAACTTGGGGGACCAAAATCGTGAATTAGTGAAAATAGGGGGACCAAAACTGTAATTAAGCCTTAGATAAAAAAAAGACATAAGCGAATGTAAGCGATGTGTGTGAGAAGTGAACAAATTATTTGATAAGTTACATAATAGATAAATTACATAAGGAGTTGTAGTGGTTCACCTTTTCAAACTTGGACTACATCCTCTCCCCACGTCTAGTGAGTGTATCTACTATTTTCTAAATAGTTACAGTTACACTTACCGGGTCCTTACATTTTAGTAGTCTTTCTTTCACCTTCTACAAGCTACGAACATACATGTCTGAGAAATAGTACACACTTAGTCTCAAAAAAAATTCTCACCATCTCTCACCTCTCAGGTAATATAGTAGAGATCCCTCTTGATTACATATATGAAATGATTGAAGTACACACACAAAGCTTAACTACACTTATGTCAAACCTCTATCCTTCACATGAGTGTAAGCCAATACATACTTAAAAAAATCCGAAATTGTTTGTGCGGTATGCAGAGTAGGTTGATGCTTGATGTTTCATTAGTTGATCTTGAGTTCATCTCACTATTGTTTATGTTGGTTTTGAGTTTCAGAAAGTATTTCAGAAAATCAATTACCGAAAAAATTACTGGGTTGAGTCGCGGACTAGGTCGCTCTCTTAAAGACATTTCGTGGCACTGCTCAAAATTGTGCAGGCAGGCTATCAACCACGACGTCCCCAGGATAAAACAGCCCAGTCAAAACTGTTACGAAATATCACTGCACAGTGAAATTTCGCTCAAGAAATACACCTTCAATATGGTTAAAAAACCACTCTAAATATGATTCGTAGACCACTCTTGAATATGACTCGTAAGCCACTCTAAGGAGTAGAAGAGAAGAGAATTCTCGAGGGAGAGGAGAGAAAACTGGAGGAGAGATTTATCGTCCAGTGGTGTGTGGAATGAAGTGAGGGAGGGTCCTATTTATAGGAGAGAATTGGACTTGCTGCGCAAGTAAGTTGTTGGAGAAAAATCCTCAACAGATAAGAACGAAGAACTTGCGCTGCAAGTCAACAGCGGATAAAAATGACCACAATGGCTCTATCAGATGCGCAACGGTGATTTCATCGTATCTGGTCGGTTCAACGAATCTGGACGAGCAACGTACCAATATAAAATAAATTAATTATTTTCGCAAAAAAGAAATTACACCTCACAGCCCAAGCCCGGGCCCGAGCCGATCGGACGGCGGCGGAGCTCACGCGTGTGTGGTGGTGAGTTTATGTGCGTTCTCTCCATTTCACAAAATTGGGTACCCATTAGGCTTCAACCCAAGGTGTGAAGTCCACACTTATAAACACTCTTAAAGTGTTTATTCTATCCAATGTGGGACTTTTTCAATTCACAACTACCAAAGTTCCAACAATCCCCCACTTGAATTTAAAAAGAAGTTCCAGAAGTAGCGTCAAACGCCTCCGTAAGATTGTGCATAAGCAGAGGTGTCATACGACTTGAACCTTTGCATAGCGGTTAAGATTTAGATTCAACAAGAGTGACTCGTAGTCTTGAACTCTATCTCTAATCATCAAAACCACACACAACCTTTTCCATAGGTGTATTCTCAAAAGCCCGTGCGTTTATGGCCCTGCACGTCTATCCTAGTTTAGTGAACGCTCTAGGAATTTCTGCCAAGAATTCCATAGGAAGTGGCCCCACTTCCACATTCACAAAGGTGAGTCTATCAAGAGTACCATTGTAGCTAGGTACTCCACTCCACATAGAGTATAGATCTCATTAAGAGTTTCTATTACCTAAACCTTACATCGGTTCACGAATCATGCTTCTTTACTTATAGTAGCATGTTCATCTCCTATCACTTCACAACTTGCTATTACCCATTGAACTTAATTCTTGGGATCTCCAGTTTTTTAGGTCGGGTTACCATCGTGAGTGACTCATGGTTCTAATGGCAGTAGTCTCATCTTTTGAGATGTATTTTGGACTTTCTTTTTGGCTAATCCTTTTGTCAAAGGATCACCTAAGTTCTAATCAGTGCGTACATGATCCACTCTCACAGCTCATTTTGAGAGAATTTCTCTAACAATGCCTACGACATATTTGTCGCCTTTTATCGTTGTAATAACAATTCTTTATTTTGCAATAGCTGTGGTACTATCGCAGTGGATCAACACAACTGGCGTCAGTTTTCCCATAAGGAATCTCTGCTAGTAAGCATCTCAACCAACTAGCTTCTTCACTGGGGGTAGCCAACGCTATCATTTCAGACTCCATAGTGGACTGAACCAATTTGTTCCGTTTCTTGGATTTCCAGGAGACAATACCACCATATATACTAAATATATAGTCACTAGTTGCTTTGGAATCATCTGATAGAGTATTCCAATCAGCATTACTGTATCCTTTAAGTACAGCTGGAAATCTCTGATAATGTGATTCGAGATTCATGGTCCTTTTAAGGTATCACATGACTCTCTCAATAGCGTGACAATGCTCTATACTAGGTCGACTGGTAAACCTGCACAACAATCCCACGACATAGGCAATGTCGGGTCTAGTACAATCAGTGGCATACCTTAGGCTGCCAATAATGCTCGCATATTCTGTTTGTATAACACTGTTACCAATGTTCTTAAAAGGTTTAACAATTGGATCATATGATGAGCAGGAAGGTTTACGACCAAAGTAGTTATATTTCTTTAAGATCTTCTCAATATAATGAGATCGATCAAAGAAATTCCTTTCTCGGATCTAGTATTCCTAATACCAAGGACTACCCTTGCTTCTCCGAGGTCTTTCATATCAAAGTTGTTGCACAACAATGATTTCAATTTATTTACAGCATGCATGTTTGATCCAAATATGAGTAAGTCGTCTACATAGAGACATATGATAGTGCAAATGTCATTCTCGGTTTTGTAATAAATGCATTTGTCACTTTCATTCACTTTAAACTCATTCGATATAATCAAATTATCAAACTTCTCATGCCATTGTTTGGGAGCTTGTTTGAGACCATACTGAAACTTATCCATATTAAGACCTTGGGTTCTTGCCCATGTATTACAAAACCTTCAGGTTGCTCCATATAGATTTCTTCTTCTAATTCACCATTTAAAAAAAAACGGTTTTTACATCCATTTGGTGTACTTCTAAATTATAAATAGCGGCCAGTGAAATTAGTACCCTTATGGATGTAATTCTAGTAACAAGTGAATATGTGTCGAAGAAATATATATCATCTATTTGTCTAAAACCTTTGGCTACAAGGCGGGCCTTGTATTTATCAACAGTGTCATCGGGTTTTAGTTTCTTTTTCAAAGTCCATTTACAACCAATTGGTTTGCAACCAGGATGCAAGTCCACTAAGTGTCAAGTCCAATTGGTTTTGAGTTTCAGAAAGTATTTCAGAAAATCAATTACCGAAAAAATTACTGGGTTGAGTCGCGGACTAGGTCGCTCTCTTTAAGACGTTTCGTGGCATTGCTCAAAATTGTGCAGGCAGGCTATCAACCACGACATCCCCAGGATAAAACAGCTCAGTCAAAATTGTTACGAAATATCACTGCACAGTAAAATTTCGCTCAAGAAATACACCTTCAATATGGTTAAAAAACCACTCTAAATATGATTCGTAGACCACTCTATGGCTCGTAAGCCACTCTAAGGAGTAGAAGAGAAGAGAATTCTCGAGGGAGAGGAGAGAAAACTGGAGGAGAGATTTATCGTCCAGTGGTGTGTTGAATGAAGTGAGGAGGGTCCTATATATAGGAGAGAATTGGACTTGCTGCGCAAGTAAGTTGTTTGAGAAAAATCCTCAACAGATAAGAATGAAGAACTTGCACTGCAAGTCAACAGCGGATAAGAATGACCACAATGACTCTATCAGATGCGCAACGGTGAGTTCATCGTATCTGGCCAACTCAACGAATCTGGACGAGCAACGAACCAAAATAAAATAAATTAATTATTTTCGCAAAAAAGAAATTACATCTCACAGCCCAAGCCCAGGCCCGAGCCAATCGGACGGACGGTTGAGTTTACGCGTGTGTGGTGGTCATTTTATGTGCGTTCTCTCCATTTCACAAAATTGGGTATCCATTAGGCTTCAACCCAATGTGTGAAGTCCACACTTATAAACACTCTTAAATTGTTTATTCTATCTAATGTGGGACTTTTTCAATTCACAACTACACGTTTTCTGACTTGGATCTTCGTTAAAATACACAGATAACAAGTTGTGTGACCGTCAGAAACTTTGGGAAGGATGTAGCTTTCGTTCTGCTTGGTTTGACACTTTCTGGAAAAGTGAACCTTCTTTTTTCTAATTGTTGTCACCAAAAGATCATTTTCTTTGTTGTGGCGGAACTTACTCTAACCTAGTATTGGTTGAGATCCTTTTTGCTACTCCTGATTGACTCCCACAAACTTCCAAAACGTGTTCTTTTGTTTCAGCCTTAAATGTTCATCATAAATTCTATCCTAGGAGCTTTTTAATTCTGATTGACTTGAACATTTCTTCACTAACCTGTTTTGGGAGTAAGTTTACCAATCTTACTCTCAAGTCAGTTTCTTCAATATTTATCTAATACTTTATACATGTATTTCTTCCACCTTGGCCACTATTTTAGAAGTAGTTTGCACTTCTCGTTACTAACACTTTCAAATATCTTTCTTGAGCTTGGGATTTTATACATGAGGAACCTATATATCTATATGTCTAAATTTACTCAAGAAAGATATTTAGTTTCTCAATATACAAATTAACGTGAGATTTTAAACGAAGAGTTATATTCATTAAAACATAATCAGTGGAGAGCTTGTATTAACACATAAAGCACAATCGACCGGATCATAGGAAATTCCAACATTTTAAATCCTCTCTCAAAAATCCAGGTAGAATGGTCATCCCCCATAACAGAGAGTAAGTTTTCAGACCACAAGGAAGAGAAACATAGTTGTCTCACAGATCCTTAAACGTGCTACATTGCAATAAGGAAACAACAACGGAGATGGATGCTCAAAATGTTTGACGAGAAAGCACTGATGCAATGTCGTTACCGTGAAAATATGAAGAGATAAAGGGAGGACTTTGAAGAGTAAGATAAGATGGGTTTTCACGTTGTTTAGCATTACATAAACGAGTTTAAGGGTTGAAAAAATGTTTAAGAAATTCGGTCCATGATTAATCTATTATATGCCTACGTGTTTTCTTATATTAAAAGTGTCGTGTAACCTAATCAATTAAACGCAGACCTTATCATTCAGGGTATGTTTGGATTAGAACATAAGTTGTGAAGAGAGAAAAAGGTGAGAGAGGGTAAGAGGAGAGAGGGAGAGAGAGAGAGGTGAGACATATAATAGATTAGAGTGTTGTTTGGTACAAGAGGAAAATAAAGAGAAATAGGAAACAAATAGATGTTGAATATTTATGAAAAGACAAAAAACATTATGACTACATTAACACTTACTTTACACTTCGCCTTAAAAACATACATTAGACTTTCATTATACACTACAACAGAATAAATTAAAAAGATCGCCAAATGAGGAGCGCTTTTCTATCGGGCGCTCCCTATTTCTAACACGGAAGCTCAATGAGGAGCGCTTTCCTACCGGGCGCTCCCTATTTCTAACACGGAAGCTCAATGAGGAGCGCTTTTTTTTCTGAGCGCTCCCTATGTTTTACGCGTCCTCCAATATGAGTAGCGCTTCGTGGTTCAAGCGCTCCCTATGTGTTACGCGTCCTCCACAATGAGTAGCGCTTCGTGGTTTAAGCGCTCCCTATGTGTTACGCGTCCTCCACAATAAGTAGCGCCTTGTTTCGCGAGCGCTCCCTATGTCTAAAATATTATTCCTTTCCTCCTTATTTTTCCTCCTTCCCGTTGAAACCTAACTGTTCACTCACTCTCCAGCGCTGTCGTTCACTGCCTCCCGTCCCTGTTCACTCACTCTCATCGCCTCCCCTTCGCCGCCGTTAACAGCGCCGTCCTTGTTCACTCACTCTCGTTTGTTGCTACGGTTTCTCCTTGAACGTCGCGCGCCTCCCTCCTCTGTTCGCTCACTCTCATCGCCTCCTCTTCGCCGCCGTCAACAGCGTTGTCGACCAAGCCAACGATGCCTCCCTCCCCAGTTCACTCACTCTGTCTCGTTTGCTGCTTCTGTTTCTCCCCTTGCCGCAGCTCGTCCTCCCTTGCTGTCTCGTAAGTTACTCTTAGCTTTCACATTATTTTGATAATTTTTCTTTTATTTTCTCATTGCAACTGTAATGTGTGCAAACTGCAAGGTGGTTTTTGTGATTGAGGGCTGGGGATGTTAGCCTTCTTCACCATTTTCTGGTTTTAAAAACATTTTACTAGTCATTGAATTTTGATACATGTTTGTTCATATTAGGAAGTTCTCTTAGACGATAATATTGGTTAAATATGGATCGAAAGTGGATGTCTGCAAATCATTTTTCGAAGGAATATGTCGATGGAGTAGAATATTTTGTTAACTTTGCTGTTCGACGATTGGGAACTTCTATGAATATCAAATGTCCATGTTTACAGTGTTGTTATGTAAACTCAGTTACCGCAGTTGAGCTTGCAGGACATTTAAGGGCCTACGGGATCGATCAAAGTTATACTTGTTGGACAATGCACGGTGAGGAAAGAGGTGAATCTTCGAATATGAATAATAATTCCGAGAGATGTGAATCTTCGAATATGAATAATAATTCCGAAAAATATAGATTTGATGGCGACCAACTTGAAGAGATGACAAAGGCAGTTGAAGATGATCTTAATGATTCCCCTCAAAAGTTTGAGAAGTTGATAACCGATGCAGAGACACCTTTGTATGCGGGTTGTACTGAGTTCACAAAATTATTGGCGGTGATAAAGTTGTATAACTTGAAAACTTGCCACGGATGGACGGATAAGAGCTTTACTGAATTACTCGCACTATTGAAAGATATGTTGCCGAAGGATAATGTGCTCCCTTCTCGGACGTATGATGCAAGACAAATGTTAGGGTCAATTGGCTTGAATTATGAGAAGATACACGCTTGTCCCAATGACTGCATATTATTTCGGAATGAACATTCCTTGTTAAAGTCGTGTCCTAAATGTAATGCATCGCGGTATAAGAAGAAAGAATCTGCTCCAGAAAAGGTGTTGTGGTATTTTCCTATAATTCCTAGATTTAGGCGCATGTACCGTAATTCAGAAGATGCAAAACACTTGACTTGGCATGAGAATGAAAGGATTAAAGATGGCTTGCTACGACATCCGGCGGATTCTCCGCAATGGAAAAAAATTGATATTGATTATCCTGATTTCGGGGAGGAACCAAGAAACCTTCGACTTGCATTGTCTGCTGATGGATTTAACCCATACGGTATACAGAGTAGCTCTCACAGTACATGGCCCGTGATTTTGGCGGTTTATAACTTACCTCCATGGCTTTGTATGAAACGCAAGTATATGATGTTGTCTTTGTTAATTTCTGGGCCTAAACAACCGGGAAATGATATTGATGTATACTTGGCTCCTTTGATTGAAGACTTGAAGCTAATGTGGGAGACTGGCGTAGAGGTGTATGATGGGTTCAGAGAAGAGAGTTTCACCCTAAGGGCTATGATTTTTGGCACAATTAATGACTTTCCAGCATATGGCAATTTATCTGGTTACAGTAACAAAGGTCAGTGTGCCTGCCCTATATGTGAAGATAATACAGATTGGATGTGGTTGGAACATGGTAAGAAGAATATCTACCTTGGTCATCGTAGATTTTTGCTTCCAACTCATCAGTATTGACTGTGGAGAAAGGCATTCAATGGGAATTCAGAAACCCGTAAAGCCCCCCCACCTTTGACAGGTGAACAGCTTTTTGAAAAGGTGAAAGATTTGAACATTAAATTTGGGAAGCCTTTTGCAGGAGAGCTTGCCAAACGAGGGTGGAAGAAAAAGTCGATTTTCTTTGAGTTGCCATACTGGAAGTCATTACATGTAAGACATTTCATTGATGTGATGCATGTTGAAAAAAATGTCTTCGAAAGTGTCATTGGTACCTTACTCAATATGCCAGGAAAGACTAAAGATACCATCAATGCAAGGTTGGACTTAGTTAGTATGGGGTTGAGACCCGAATTGGGTCCGATAAAGAAGGGTACACGTACATATCTACCTCCGGCAGCTTATACTCTATCTAAGAAGGAGAAAATCATCTTTTGTAAGTTTCTTCATGAAGTTAAAGTTCCAGAGGGGTACTCTTCAAATGTTACAAACCTTGTATCGATGAAAGACCTCAAGTTGAAGTCTCTAAAGTCCCATGATTGTCATGTTCTCATGGAGAATTTGTTACCCATTGGTATACGATCCATTTTGCCCAACAAAGTGCGTCAGGCCATAACTAATCTTTGTTTCTTCTTTAAGGCGATTTGTAGTAGAGTGATTGACCCTGGAAAGTTGCCAGCGTTGCAAAGATCAATTACTGTCACATTATGTGAACTTGAGATGTTTTTCCCACCTTCATTCTTTGACATAATGATTCATCTAACAGTTCATCTGGTTAGAGAGACACAATTGTGTGGCCCATGTTACATGAGATGGATGTACCCTTTTGAACGTTACATGAAAATATTAAAAGGATATGTTAAAAACCGATCACGACCTGAGGGTTGTATTGCTGAGCGCTACATAGTCGAAGAAGCTATTGAGTTCTGCACCGACTATTTATCTAGTGTTGAATATTCTGTGGGGCTACCAAGAGAGCGTCACACAAGAAGCGTTTGTAAAGGAATGACAGGAAGCAAACTAGTGATGGTCTCAAGGAGGATTCTGGAGCAAGCACACTTATATGTTCTGCACAATGACAGTGAGGTTGATTCATATGTTGCAACGCATATGGACATGCTTAAGAGTGATTACCCAAGTAAAGGTGAAGTTTGGCTAAGAAAAGAACACAATAGGAGTTTCATAGTGTGGCTAAGAAATCATATTTCTTTAGAGTTTGCTTCGAATCCTACCTTGATTTCTGATAGATTGAGATGGTTAGCAAAAGGTCCAAATATACATGTTTTCTCTTTCACCAGCTATTTACAAAACGGGTACACATTCTATACAAAAAACCAAGATGATCAGAGTAAAATGCAAAATAGTGGGGTGACTCTTGTAGCTCAATCTATGCATACATCAGGTGCCAAAGACAAAAATCCCATTTATGCGAATATGTCATACTTTGGAGTCATTGAACAAATATGGGAGTTGGATTACAATATTTTTCGTGAGCCTGTGTTCCAATGTAAGTGGGCTGACAATAATAATGGTGTACAGATTGATGAGTCGGGGTTCATGCGAGTGAATTTCAACAAGTTAGGGTATAAAGATGAGCCTTTTATTTTAGCCTCGCAAGCTCAACAAGTGTTTTATGTCACTGATCCAGTTGATATCAATTGGTCCATTGTTCTATTGACAAACAAAAAACTATTGGTTAATGATATTGGTGATAAAGCACCCGAAGATGTTGATATTGAGGATGACCCTTTCTTTGGGACATCACAACCCAATACTAGGGGAAACTACTTCAAAAGAGGATGTTGTGTATATTAGAAAAGATCATAGTGATGGAATCACGCTTCGTCGAAAACAAAGTACCAAGAAGCGAAAAGAAAAATATCATAGGAATAAACAAATTGTAAATAAAACTGTATTGAGGAAAAGGTAATCTAACTTACTTTTAGACTTATTTTGCTTGTCTCTTCTTTATTCATCTTCAAATTGTATATATTAAGTTACTTTTTCATTAATATATCGCAGATCAGATGACATTGCATAGCGATGATAGTGGGCATGATAGTGCTGATGCGAGTGATCATGAGCCCCCAAAAAAGGCCACTCGCCGTGGAATGACCGTAAAAAAGAATATCATCAACCGGCAAAGTAAAGGACTTCCAAAACTTCCGGTAAGATATATACTAATTAACTAAATTTATAACTTAGTTTAAACTATTTGTTATCTAATTTACGTAAGTAATAATGTAGGTCCAATGGAATGTTAAAGGCCAACCAATTGGTCGAAATGGTAAACAGTTGAGTACTTTCATTGGTACTAAAGTGAAGCAAACGGTACCGATTACAATCAATACATGGAATGATAAACGTAATCTCGCTTTGGAAAGACTCAAAGAGGAGCTATGGTGTATGATTCAGGTATATAATTTTGAATATATATAGTTATCTTCTTATATAATCATGTAACCATATATTGATAATATTTTCATTGTTGTGTGTAAGCAGACTTATTTTGATGTTGATGAGTCTCGGAAAGGATTCTGTCTTATGAAAGCTGGAAAGTTACATAGGAAGTTCAGAACTACTCTAAAGAATAAATGGATGACAGATGATGAAGGGAACCTCTTACACCATCCCCCACCACTATATAGTGAGATTATAAATCAGGAGGATTGGAATGTCTTTATAACCAAACGCACCGAAGATGAAGACTTCTTGGTTTGTACAATTACCTTTTAACTTAACTATATTTGACAATTATTATGCATTAATTAATGTATATTTATGTGTCTATACAGACATTATGCAATGAAAATCGAGAGAGAGCAAAAAGTCCTGATTACCCTTATAGAGGCGGTGTTAAGGGTTATCAAGACATTGAAGAAAGAATGGTAAGGACAACATCCTTTATTTCAACTTTTACTATTATTAATCAATCTTTTGATATATTTATTAACAATTGGTAAATTTTAACAGCTAGTGGAGGTGGGGAAAGATCCAACTGAAGAATCCGTTGACCGGCATGTTTTGTGGCTAGAAGCCCGAGTAAGCAAAGATGGTGTGATTAAAGATCCAAAAACGAAAGAGGTGTCTCAAAGAATTGTAAGTACGATAAAATTAAAATTGTTTCGTAATTTTGATTATAGTTATAATGTCTAATAATGTTTAATACTTATTGTGAATTAGGAGACCATATCACAATCAGTAGAACAAGGACAAACAACTGATTTTGATGGTGGGAATGACATCCTTAGCCGTGCTTTGGAACTTGAAGAGTATTCGGGTCGTGTGAGGGGTACTGGATTTGGTGTTACTCCGACATCTTTTTGGGGTCCAAATAGGCCTAAAAAAAGAAACTAAAGAAAGACAGTTGGAGCAATTGGTGTTCAAGCTAATGGATGAAGTTGCCGATTTAAGAGATAGAGTTGGACCAAGGATTGATCAACCATCCCCTAAGCTAGATAGCTTCAGAGATAGTTGTACCATTGCGTCTAATGAGGTATTTATCTTTAAATTCTCTTTTCTTTGTACATATTACATCAATTTATTCATATTCTAATTTTTGTTTTTCATTGATTTAGGGTAACAATAATGATTGTAAACTATATATATCAAACCCTCCTAAATTAGTTGCAAGGGGTTTAATTTGTAATGAATTGGGCACTTTATTGCACAATCTACCCATTCCCGAAAATCATGTAAGAGTCAGAGTTGACGTTGCAATTGTGGGGGATGCAAACTTGCCTGTACCAGTAAACAGTATAGGGATCATGACTGTGGATGATGCAATTGGTACTTTTGTGGCATGGCCAGTAAACCTCATTAATGTAAGTGACAGTATATTTGTTAGTAATATATTAACAAATATATTTATTTCCAACTATACTTGTTACTAAATAGTTGTTTTTTCAAAAATATAGGTATCTCAACGGACAAAATCTAAAGTTAGTGGGAATGTTGAAAGATCTCGACCTTCTAATGCTGGCAAGTCAAAAGTTAGTGGGAATGTTGGTGGGAATGTTGGCAAATCTAAAGCTTCTGGGAAAGAGATTGAATCCCGACATTTCCAGTCTATTGCTGGCAGATCTTCTAGCAATGCCATGGACTTTATCAGTTACTTAAAAATTCATGCGTTAAACCACTTGGATAGTGACGCCATGATCGAGGCATTTATGGATAGAGGGATTTTTGGAGAGGAGCAAGTGTTAGCTTTGAATCAAGAGGAACTCAAGGCGGTATATGATCATGAGTGGGCAAGTGCGACTAGTATTAGAGCATATATCAGGTACTTATCTATTGATGTTTTTATTGTTGTTGTTATTATTATTATTATTATTATTATTATTTTAATTTGTATACATTTTTATTAAAGGTATTTGTACTATGAGATATTGGTCCCAACGGAACAAACACAAAGATATGTGTTCATATGCCCTGAGACTACTTTTCTACTTAACATCCCTCTGGATAAAACAATGCCACAAGACTATATAGACAAGTGCAGGGAACAAATGGAAAGAAACAAGGTAGAAGTGAAAGCCAATATCGATCGACGCTTGGCGCTATCGCATGAATTAAACTGTGATTCTTTGTTTTTTGCACCCATAAACTTAGGGTGAGTGATTTAATCTATATCAGTAGTATATAATATGTATTTGTGAAATAATCCTTGTTATTAATTTGATTATTCAAAAATTTTATAGGACTCATTGGATATTGTTGGTGATTGATCCCAAAAAAGACCTGATTTGCTATTTGGATTCACTGCTGGGACATTACAACAACTACCCCAAGTTGGTGGGAGTATTTAATAGGTTTGTTATTAGATTCTTTGCATATTTCATATTTTAGTTTATCTATGTATTTCGATTAATATAGTTATATATATATATATATATATATATATATGATGTTGTTTCAGTGCTTTAGCAACTTATTGGGGATTGCGTAATGTCAGGACTTCGTACAGAAAATCAACATCTTCTACAAAATGGAAAGCAATAAGAGTAAGTTTATAATTAATATTCTTATGCATATGTTATTTAATTAAATTTAATAACTAATGTTTTGTTTCATAGGGTCCCAAACAATCAAATGACGATGATTGCGGGTACCATGTAATGAAATTTATGAAGGATATCATCACTCGCCAACAAATGACAATCCCAAACAATGTATGTAATTTGATAATTTGTTTTTTAACAAGTAATTAAATATTTAATTGATATTTAACTAATTTTAAGTTTATTTTCTTTTTTTAGTATTTTCCTGAATATGTGTCTGGAGCTCCAATGTCTGATGAGGAAATCACCGAGGTCAGAGGAGAGTGGTGTCGTCATGTTATCAATTTGATTCATGCAAATCGAAATTGATGTAAATTTTATAGTACCTCATTGGATATGTTGTAAATTTTGTTGATATTTTGGTACATGAGCATTTTGTTGAATTTTGGTACTTGACATCCCTTCTTTATAGAATTTGGTTTGAAACATATGTTGGATAGTTGGATAGATATCTGTATGCTGGAAAACTGGTTGCTGGTTGCAGGGAAGCTGAGAATTGGTAATTGGTGTAAATTTTATAGTACCTCATTGGATATGTTGTAAAATTTGTTGATATTTTGGTACATGAGCATTTTGTTGAATTTTGGTACTTGACATCCCTTCTTTATAGAATTTGGTTTGAAACATATGTTGGATAGATATCTGTATGCTGGAATTGGTAATTGGTAATATGCAGGGAAGCTGAGAATTGGTAATTAATTGGTAATACTGGCAATAGAAGAAACAAGCAAAACATTTTTGAAAAAAAACTTAGGAATAGGGAGCGCTTTAAGAGAATAAGCGCTACTTATTTGAAACAAAATTAGGGATAGGGAGCGCTTTAGTTACATAAGCGCTACGTATATAAACTGAATGAGGAGCGCTTCTTAAATAAAGCGCTACTGATATTCCTCAGCGCATTAGTCATGAGGAGCGCTTTGTATAAAAAGCGCTACTCATGCGTTATTTTCAGGAGCGCTTCCTGAGCGCTACCAAAGAGAAACAACCAAGAGTAGCGCTAACATCAGTAGCGCCCGAAAGCGCTACTTATGGGGAAAAAAAAGCGCTACTTATTAAAAAAAAGCGCTACTTATTAAGAAATCTTATATTAAAAGTGTCGTGTAACCTAATCAATTAAACGCAGACCTTATCATTCAGGGTATGTTTGGATTAGAACATAAGTTGTGAAGAGAGAAAAAGGTGAGAGAGGGTAAGAGGAGAGAGGGAGAGAGAGAGGTGAGACATATAATAGATTAGAGTGTTGTTTGGTACAAGAGGAAAATAAAGAGAAATAGGAAACAAATAGATGTTGAATATTTATGAAAAGACAAAAAACATTATGACTACATTAACACTTACTTTACACTTCGCCTTAAAAACATACATTAGACTTTCATTATAACTTGTTACAAATATGATTGATCGTGATTTGTTGATAGTATATAAAACTCTTTACATAATTGTCTCCAGTAAAAAAATAATGAAACTCTTTACACTGATGTCGTATAACAATTAACCTCTAAAAACCAAAACATACATTACCAAGAATTGGGAATTACAAAAAAAAAGCGTAAAGAGATAGTGTAAAGAGAGGGGGGAGGGGGGAGAGAAAGAGGCGATGTCACTGTTTGTGGTGGTGGCTCGCCGGAGAAGATGAAGATGAAGATTGAAGTGTTTTTTCAAATTTGTTAATTTTGTCAATTTGGTCCCTCGTATTTTTTTAAGTTTCATTTTGGTCTCTTATATGCTACATCATTTAAAGAATTCCAAGTCAGCAGTGGCATTTAAGATGTCACGTCAGCAGTTAACTGTCAGCGTGACGTCTGTCAACAAAAACTAACGACAGTGACCAAAATGAAACCTATATGAAAGATGAATGGCCAAAACGAAAAAAAAGACAAAAGACCAAAATGAAACCAAAGCAAAGATAAAGTACCAAAAGTGACATTTAGCCATAGTAAAATTTAATTTTTTTGTTTGTGTATCTAATCTAATATCTAATCTATCTAATATAGATTTATACCAACACTCCACATATGATTTTACCTATTTAGACCTTTTAGAACCTTGACACCTCAATTTATTAGGGACAATTTTGTCTATTTTAATTTACTCACTTTAATTTCCCTCTCTTTTTATTCCCTTTTACTCTTCCCACAATTTCAATTTATTCAAATTTAATTTCCCTCTCCACTTTCACTTTATCCTTATTCCTCTTTCAAAATTTCCACTTCGTCTCTCTCAAACTCTCGACCCCTCTCTCTCATCTTCTCCATTCTTTTTCTTCTCATCTTCAAAATTTTCACTTCCTCTCTCTCTAAATTTCTTAATTATTTTCTTCTCTTCCACTACTTCATCTTCTCTCATCTGTTTCTTCTTCTCACCCTCCACACCCTCTCTGTTTCTCTCATGTCTCTCACCTCAACCCTATCTCGATACTCTCTCTGTTTCTCTCACATCTCTCACTCTCAACCATCTCTCTTAAATTTGGGCAGAAATCGATAATCAAACCACAACCTAAACCCTGAATCGCTCATCAGAATCATCTGTGATTGAGAACTAAATCGCTCTACACACCTGGTCTTTCGGTTTGCACCTCTCCCTCTTATAAACTTCTTCAATTGTTTTGCATTAAAACTAATATTAATTTGATTTTGCTTTTGTTTTGCTGATATTAGGCTAAGAAGAAGAAACGAAGAAGAAAGGGAAGGGCAACGAAGGAGAGAGGGAGAGACAACGAAAAATGCTGAGGCAAGAGAGATGAAACTCAGAGCTAGGTAACCACTGTATCTCTCCCTCCCTCTCTCTAAATATTGTTGATTTTTTTTTTTAAATTTTTGGTAGGAGGAATTGGGAGATTATGTGAAGGCTTTCAATTTGAAGGCTTTGGATTTACATACTCAGGTATTTATCATTTTTCTTAACAACCATTTCTCTTAGAAGTTGATCCCTTCAAAGTGGATTTGAGTAAGAGTTGATAACTCTTTATTTCTATTTTCTATTTTTTTAGTTTTAAATTTTTTAATTCCAAAGTCATACCGTAATTGGGTTCTTATTATATCTGCTTCTTCTCAACTTCATTCATTCAATTTTTTATTTAGTTTTTTTTACTTCTTCTCTTTAATAATTATTCAGTTTGTTGTTTTAGTTGTTAGTATGCACACATGGTGCTTGATGAAATGTATACTTACATATACATGGTGAAGGAATGCTAGAGACGGTGAATGAAGAACTGGTATGGATTCTGTTGTAGTTTTACTTTAATGAAGACTTAACAAGTGTTGTAACTTTTTTGTGTATAATCCAACACTTGCAACTTTTGTGTGTTTTACAATTATTAAAGATATTATATATTGTCCTATTTTGCTATTAATATTTGTAAGAATATTGAATCAATTGCTTCAACACAGACCATTAACAGAATAGCCTTATAAAGATAGGTGGGTATCATTATAAGGATGCTAATGTTTGATTAGTCTTTCCATGAGCAAATCATATATTTACTTAAGATCCTTTTGGTTATAGTCATACTTTGGCTATATATGCCACATTCATTTTGCTTTTACACAACATGTCTGTCACTTCATAAAAATCTGAATTTTCATTGTGAGTAATTTTCTTTTGCCTACCTGTTAGTGTTTTCTTTGTGGTTGGGAAGCTGGCTATAATATTGATATATTCTTTAGGCATCTTATTATAAGCATCAAAGGAACTCCTAATGTATTCTTTTGCCGACTCATTGGTATTCACTCGTGCTAATACAATACAATGATGATGTGTGTTTATGTTGATCAAATATAACACATATGCATGCGTACAAATATACCTAAAATCTAATAGAAACTGTAATGGCAGGAGTTTTGGGATGCATAAGTTCTTAATATAAAGTTTTTCTCCCTTTTGCGTTTGCTATAGGCCTACATTAGCAATTTTAGTGTGTTCTGTTAATAAGTCTACATTTTCTTCTTTTTTCTTTTTAAATTAAATGGATTTCTTCTTCCTCATGTTTGTAAAATTAGTTGTTTGTTTTATTACTGTCAATGCTTTTCATGATTCCAAGTCAAATTCTTTCATGGCACAAACGATTTCATGCTTGACAAAAAGGTGACAACTACGGATCATTGTTCATAATGAAAAATTGACAAATTACTACAATTTGGCTCCTTAGGTACATGCACTACTTTTTATTTGATTTTATTTTGAAGCCTGATAATATTCAGGAACATTAAAGGAACAATTTCCATTTCGACAACTTAGGAAAAATGCTTGGGTTATGACTTTGGGTTATCTCATTTTGTTATGTTCATATTTTTAGTAGCCAAATGTAAATTAAACTACTTTAGCATTTTACAGTGATTTCCCAGGGTTAAACATTTCCATCCGATTTGTTGCATCTTTGGAAATCAGTTCATCTATCTACTTATTTAATTTAATTGCTCTGACACTATATTAATATGCACATATGATGAGTTACTAATTCAAACTGTTTATTTTACAAGTTGAGGTGCTATTCCTTCAGCTTCTTCGATACCATCAATGTAAGTGATATTCCTTTAGCTCTATTTCAAATCTAAATATCTTTTTTTGTCCCCTTCCCCCATTTTATTCTTATTTTTTTTCGATTTCAGATCTGGACTTTCAACCTAACCATCTTTCAAGACCCTAGAGAATGATATTGTGGAGCCAACCGAGTCAATAGAACAAGTCTGAATCTGTATGAGTAAAACATTTTTCTCCTTAAATTTCTCTCTTTCTCAGTGAATATATCAACATAACCCCTGTCTTTGTTTTTATTTTTTTCTCTTATTGATTGTCTTTTGTTTATAGTTTAAATGTTTGATGATTGTCTTGATGTTTTATATACTAAGAGTGGTTATGTGTATATTTCACATAGATGCTACTATAGCATGCTTTAGTGAGGTAAAGATATATTAAATGTGGACTGAACTGATGAAGATAAAAAGACTTTTTTCCTTTGGTCTTAGCTGCACACACCTACAATATTGATCAGATAGTTTTTAAAAGATTTAGGTTTATTGGATCATACATTATTTAAGGTAGCTTCCTCCATCTATTTACAAAGAAGAGGGATAAAAGATATCCGGCTTTCAAGATTCTAAATTGGGTGACTTAATCTGGCCTCTTATCTAGATATTGGCATGTCTTCTCACTTCTCTGTTAAGTTTTAATTTTTTTTCCCTAGAATTTCTTTTGTTTTCAGCTTCTTTTTTGCTGGCCTGTGTTGGGTTTTAACGGTTGAATGAATGAATATTCCGTTCTTCCATCGATAGTGATAGTAATGTGATTATAATGATTAGTTTTTAACGTTTACATTTAGAAGGAGATACAAATATCATCTTGGCTGACTTCACTGTTATTGTGCTTGATAGGGATTCTCTTACGTGAGCGGTCGCGAGGCAACGGGGTGGCAACAGGCCAATGGGGGCGGCACTTGCGGTGGTTGTGGGGAAATTAACTTTGTATTTGTTGGTTTCTAGCATAGGGAAGAAGTTTTGTTTTGATTTCATATTTTACGTTGTGTCTGATGAACATTTTCAGTTCTGGAGATTTTTGGAAAGATACCCAAAGTTGTTATTCGAGAAGAGACAATCCGACTGGGAATGTTATCAACACACCAATTGTGATATGAAGGTGAGCTTTTGTTTTCTTTCTAAACATTTGACATTCTGAGTCTTTGATTTTGTCATTGTTTTTAATTTATAAATTAGAAGACCCACTATATATATGTTTTTTAAATAGCTTTCTTATGAGGTGCAAGGATAAGCTCTTAACCAAAAGCAATAATGTAGCATGATACAACTTGCAAAGACATTGGTGTTATTGCTATTTTTAGTATTTTTTTATATCATTTCAAGATCATTGATTTTTTGTCTGTTATTATACTTTTAACCGATTTGTTGATGTTTAGTGCATGGAGTCTGGAGAATGTGTGGCAAAGAATTAGACCAACAGATGGCACACACATTAGTTAACTCTAATACTTCCTTTGTTCCTACTCTATAAACACTCGATACAACTCTTGAGGTCTTTCATCTGCTATTCCAATTGTTATAATATAGAAAGAGTCTGAGGAAGGTTATCGAATGCTTATTGAGTAGTTATTGTGAGGGACATGCCAAGGTTCTCGAATCCTTGGTGTAGGAGTTTCAATTGTGTGTTTATCTTTGTAAACAGTATGTAATCTGAGTGGGAATTCTGTAAAGTTGTTCCTATTTTCAATATAAATCAATTTGCTTCATGGTGCCTAATGCATTTGGTTTATTTGCATTATTATAATTATAATTTTTGTTCTACTTTTTGTGTTTTACAATTCAAGATTATATTTCCAAAAAGTTAATCTTAATGGATACATTACTGACTGCATGCTATTGTATCATTCTCAGACCCACATGTGATACAAATTGGTAGCCATGGAAGGAATTTTGTCATATTCATGATTTCAAAAATGGAGATACACTCAAGTTTAATATGATCAATCTTGAAGAGACAAATTTGGCCGAGGTTGACAAAGTCATTACTTAAGGGTCCATATCTTGAAGGCATAATGACCTATGCATTAGAAACTTCATTACAATTTCAATATTTAGTTGTGTTTTAAAGCATGAAACAACCATTAATATCTAGTTTTGTATTTTAAGTTTCCAACTCATTGTAATTTCTAATGTGTCATTAATTAACAAAACTTAACTGTATAAACAAACTTCTTTCAAAATTTCATTTTTTACCAAAAAAAAATAGAAAGTTTAATTTTCTGTAACCAGAAATATAATTTTAAGCTCCTCTATCTACTTCTTAAAAACATAGGTTCAATTTGCGTTACTTACATTATAGAAATCTATCCGATTCAAAATTATACCATGTAACACGATTAACCCGTGCATCCGTATGTTACTAGTTCTATCTAGTATTATACCGTCTAGTTCGGTACTTATTTGTGAATCGAACAAACCGTAAATCAATTTGAATACTTTAGGAATTAAATAAATTGAAGTGATGGTTATAATTGAGTGGCAAAATTGAGGATTTACTATGAATGATCTCAAGCTTGTTTTGTTTTTTCAAGTTTAGTTTTTTCCGGGTCTTATCTTTTGTATCGTGCTCTTTTTCCCCCGCGCTAGAGAGGAAATACCAAAGCTTGAAATGGAGCACTACCATTGCCCAATTCCAACTCCAATTAGGGCATACTAGTTCCCAAATTGAAGAGACAACAACAAGACCTTTACCCAATTTCAAATACGAGGGAATCAAAAAGTCCGAACTTTCGCGCTGCTTCATAGCTTGAGATGAATATCTGAGGGAACAGGTTCTGTTTTGATCTTTCTTTCATAAATCATAATGGGAACCTGTTGCAATAACCTATTAATCAATTTTTACTATCCAAACTACTCAACTACCAATAATATCACCAAATTTTGCTGTATTCCAATTCAAACCAGAAGAAACTCATTAAGTAAAAACCCTAGTTATTCTAATTTCCATAAACATAATTTTGATTCAGTATTAGTTGGTGTTGGAACTGAGGAAATTGTAGAGAATGTGATAGAAGAAAACCAGAAAAAGTTTAGGTGGGTTGAGATTCGTGATAATGTTACGGAAGAACAAAAACAAGCTATATCTAAACTTCCATTTAAGATGGTTAAGCGATGTAAGGCTTTGATGAGACAGATTATATGTTTTTCAGCTGAAAAGGGAGAAATATCTGATCTTTTGGGGGCTTGGGTGAAGATTATGAAGCCTATTAGAGCAGATTGGCTTTCAATTTTGAAAGAATTGAAAAGTATGGATCATCCTCTTTACCTTGAGGTATTTTGCATCTTCTTATTTGATTTATATAGTATATTTTGTTTTTTGGTTTATCTACTGATTATTGTTTTGAATTTGGCATATTTACTGCCCTATTTAATATGTAGTAGTACCTTTGTTTTGAGTTAATATCTTGTACCTTGTAGATGTTATTCTAAATAAAATAATATGTTTCTGGACTGCATTTAGCTGCTTTAGAAATATGTATGTCTTTATGGAATATTTAAATGCTTTATTTACCCCATTGATTTTGTTAATTTTAAATGTGAAGGTCCTACACAAAAAGTTTTGATTTATGTAGACTGTGGGATAAAAAAGCTGTATATTTATTATTTTTTTGCTAGTTACTTTATTTCTCAATTTGTGAAGATTTTTGTTCATATAGGCTCTGCAAGTTCCAAGTATTTGGTTGATTTTTCTCCATTATAATGCATCGTGTACTTTTTTTTGCTCTTCATGTTAGTAGTAAGGTTACTTTTAAAGCACAACATATTTCTAACTTATTTCTTTGTGAAACCTTTGAATGTATATCAGTAACACACTATTCCCATGCTGATTTTGGCTTCTCAAATTCTCTCCTTCCCCCCCTTGTTCTTGGGGCCAGCCGTGTAATTTCGAATCCTCATTTGCTGGTCTCTTGTTTTTCCAATTTGCAGTCTTTTTTTTTAGAAAAAATATCCTTTTTCCGAGTATTTCTGTTTGCCAGTGCTTCTTTCTTAATGCTTGTGATGGACATATTTTGAGGGTACAAAGCTGATGTCAACTCGTCCCATTCAATAAACCAGGCTTAAAAATTCCTATCGGTTTATGATGTTGGTCGGTGCTGAAGTCACTCACAGGTTTACTAGTCCTCAAGTGCCATGACCATAATAGAGTATTGAGGGATTTAGGCATTTAGCTATAAATATGAAGTTACACTTGGACTTTATCCTTTATTTATAATGTATAAAGTTATTAACTTATTATCTCTGTTTTTCTTTTTGTACTCTTCTCAGTTTTTTTATATATAAATATATCAAAGATTTAGTTACTCATTTTTAATGAGAGCTGAGTCCGAGCAAAAAAATGCTTCAAATTCAAAGTTTAAACGCTTTGCTACAAAAAATGTGTTCATAATTTATAACCCACTTAAACTTTCAAAACTTAACAAATATTCCCCTTCCCTTCAGATGACAAGAATTCAATTTTTTTTTTACAGAACTTCAATGTATATATCAAACAGTTTCTATCGGAATAGTCAGTCAATTAAATTTGATATTCTATGACAAATGTTTGGAGCAACATGTGCCAGTTTTCATTATTTATATTTTCTAACAAGAATAGATATTTCATTCTCATATGATATCCACCCAAATTTTAGCTGTCAGATGAGAGGTTAGTAATTTCTCTTAAGATATATGATGCGAAAATTGATCAAGAAGAACTCGCAATCAACACACGTGACAACCAGCCAGAGGTTAAGGGCGTGAGTTCCTTTGCTAGCCATCACCGAGGGCTGAGTTTAATTACTTGGATATTTTAAATCATTGCATCACCAAATTAAATAAATCAGCCTTTCATATGCTGATCAGTTACTAAGGAGCAAATAAGGAGCATGCAAGACAACTCTAGACCTTCCAGCCCATCATTAAAAAAAGGAGTTACATGGCTGATAGAATAATGTCATTTTATTACTTGCCTTTTCATTTCCAGTTTTAAATAAGCTAATATTAGCACTCTGTTTTGGCTATATATATGCCATGTATGCTGATCATTGGAGACATAGAAATCAGTTCAAGAACATAGAAATTGTGTCTACATTTTCGAAAGATTATTTGCAAGCGTCGTCTTGAGAATAATCCGATTAGCTCAATTGGTGTTGAGTGCTAATCTCTTTGTTAAACTATTGGTGTAGTTTAACATTGCCTATCCCTTGTTATTCCACTAAAACTATCCAAAAACACTTAGCAGAATTCGACTAATATGGGTTGTACCTAGTACATTCGATATTGGTTGTTGCTTCCGCTACCCTTACGAATTAAAGCACTCTAATTCGTATCAATATATCTCTTAGACAATGATCCAACTTTTGAATGAGCCCACTTCACTTTGATGCGAATGCGATGATCCGTTTCCTGAAATTTGCCATTCTGAGGCTTCTTTGACTGATAAGGACGCATTCATTAAATTTCATTCTTTGTGTTCTGCCATTAACACCTTATCTGCGTCAGTTAGATTGCACTATAAAAAAAATAAAAGATATAGTTTAGTATATATGCATTATGAATATCATTGTGTCCTTCATTATATGGCTCCCTGATTGGTAATGGGAAATAAAATGGAGTTTATTCCTGTAGTCATTTAAATATCCTGTCAACATACTTAAACATCTTCCTAGTAAGTTTTTGATTAAACAAAGCAGTTTTCCTTAAAAAAAGGAGTACAAATTTAAGCATCATAGAACTTATGCGAGTATTTTTTCTGGTGGCTAGTCGTTTTCATACCTGAATGTATGCAACTTCTTTCAGCTGCATATGAGTGAAACATTTTAATTGTTTTGTTCTGTACAATCTAAAATTTTATAACCTTTCATAGGTGGCAGAGCATGCTCTTCTAGAAGAATCCTTTGAACCCAATGTTCGTGACTATACAAAGCTAATCCATTATTATAGCAAGGAAAGTCAACTTGAAGCTGCTGAAATTATTTTTAAGGCCATGAAGCAAAGGGGCTATATTTGTGATCAAGTAGTTCTGACTACCATGGTTCACATGTACAGCAAAGCTGGCCATCTTGACAAGGCCGAGGAATATTTTGAAGAGATTAAATTGCTTGGTGAGCCTATGGATAAGAGATCTTATGGCTCAATGATCTTGGCCTATATCAGAGCTGAAATGCCTGAACAAGGAGAGAATTTACTTGGAGAAATGGATGCACAAGAAATATATGCAGGCAGTGAAGTTTACAAAGCATTACTTAGAGCCTACTCTAAGGTTGGTAATGCTGAAGGTGCGCAAAGAGTGTTCGATGCAATTCAGCTTGCCGGTATCATCCCAGATGATAAGATGTGTAGTCTTCTTGTTTATGCCTATGGTATGGCTGGGCAAAGCCAAAAGGCTCGCATTGCCTTTGAAAATATGATAAGAGTAGGTATAACACCTACTGATAAATGCATAGCTTCAATGCTGGTTGCTTATGAGAAGGAAAGCAAGTTAAATACAGCATTAGAATTTCTAATAGATTTGGAAAGAAATGGCGTTATGGTTGGGGAAGAAACTTCTAGAATACTGGCTGCATGGTTTCGGAAACTAGGGGTGGTGGAAGAGGTGGAGCTTGTTTTAAGAGACTTTGCCACCAGTAATCAGATAAGCTAATGTAAAAGTAATGCACTATGATTTATTTGAAGCTCTGTGAGAGCCGTTTTGATACGCAATGCAGTGAAAATTGGAAAGCTGTTCTGAATACAGAGATATGTCATTAGGAGCGATGAGCCTGATTATCTAAGAGGAATTTTAGATATGGACAAGTGTAACTATTCTTTCCTTTTCTTTCTCACTGCACTTCTGGTCTTGTGGCTGAAAATTCTATTGTGACATGTATATTGTTGTACATGTCCCGGTTTGGTCCAATTCTAGGCTCAGGAAACATGCTCTAAGATCAAAGAAACATGCTCTAAGATCAAAGATTTTCCTATTATATGGATCGATGACGATGAAAATTAGGGGTGTCAAAGTGATCCATTTGTCTACTGGATATCTGGTCCGTCCATAGCAAAATCCATCCAATCCATCCGTTACAAACAAAAAAAATAATAATGGATTGGATTGGATCCATCCACTTGATTTGTGGATGGTTGTGATCCATCCATTAATTTTTTTAAATCAAATGGATTATCAATAAGTATAAGATCAAAATCCAATGGATAATTATTTTTTTTGACTAAAATCAATTGGATAATTATAAAAAATACATTTTTACAAAAAACTATTTCTAAAAACAATTTTCAGTTTTTTTTAAAAGGACTTTCCAATTTTAAAATTTTTTTTCCAATTTTTTTTTCTTAAAATTCAGAAAAAAAATATATATTATATATTTTTTGACAATATAATATATATATATTAATATATAATATATAATATTATAATTAGCACCACCATGACCGGCGGCCGGCCGCCGGAGCTCCGCCGCCGGCCGCCGGTTCCACCACTACCTCATATATAAATATATATTTATATTATATGTAATATATATTTATATATTTATATTATATATAATATATATTTATATTTTAACAATATTATATATAAATATATATTTTTAAATATAATTTTTTTTTTGTCAAAAAAAAGTAATTTTTTTTTTGCTGCAACATTAAAAAAAAAAAATTTCATAAAAAGATTTTTTTATAAAAAGATTTTTTTTTAAGGTATTAGTGGATGGATCGGATATCCATCCATAAAAAAGTTGTTAATGGATGAATTGGATGGACTTTTTTTGTCCATGGATGAATTGGATTGGATTTGTTTGATACAATCCTAATGGATATAAATTTTTTAATGGATTTCTCCAATCCATCAATTATAATCCATATCCATATCCATCCAATCCATCCATTTTGACACCCCTAATGAAAATGATGTCAATTATGGTAGTGACATATGTATTCAGTGTCATCTAGATATTGAAGTTACATGGTTTTGTGATATTAGTGGGATAGACATCGCAATGAACAATGTTTAGTTTAGGATTTAAATTATGAATATTTTCTGTTTTTTATTTGATTTATTGAGTAATTTGTTGAGAGATGAGAGGGCGCTGCCCATATTGAATAATTTGTTGCGAGAAGGCATGACTCTCACAAAAAAAACTAAAACTTGTATGTTATTGCATATTCCTATTACAAATCGGGTGGACTGGCCATGATCGTGAAGTTTGGAAGCAGTGTAACCACAACCAGAAAAGATGCACATTATCCCAATGTTGGGACAATGTGTAAATTACTTACAACCATGCACGCTTAACTGTCGAGTAAGTTTGGAAATAGACTTCCTAAAAGAAAAATGCATCTTGTTGGTATGAGTAGTGATAACTCATATTTATATGAGTTATTTATGCTCTTATTACTTAAATTAGTGCAAGTTCTCAAGTGATATTCCAGTTTTATTTAGTAAATATTAGTTATTTAGAGAAAAGAAGGGCTAGGAGCTAATTTGTAATCATTTGGCACAGTTGGTGCCCCTGTGAATGTTTTAATGGTTTGTTAAGCGGTACAGCGTTAAGCGCAATAACGCTACATGACGTGGGCCAAGTGAGGTTCAAAAAGAAAAGTTAAGTTTTGGCATCTATTGCTTTATGTCAAGTCAGCGTATCTTTCCCCCTGCTCCAAAGCCTCACGCGGACGCCCTCTAGTGGCTAGCGTGGACACTTGTCCATTTATCATTGAAGGATTCCTTTTAGTTGGCGAGATATGTCAAAGTCACCTTTTTGGAAAGCTACTTTTTGGGAAGAAAGAGAAATATATCCATCATCTTCTCCACTCAACACACACATTCGAGACTTGGAGAGTTTTTAGAGGGATAAACTTGACACCATTCTCCTCCATTAATCTTCCATTGTCAAGCTTTTATTTTCAAGTAAAGATCATCATTTCTTACGCTGTGTAGCTGCTATAGCGTCGTCTACCCGTCTCTTGAGAAGGAGCTCACGTAGTGTATCTTTTGCAACCGTGTCTTCTCTTTTCATTTTCGGTAATATGAACATTTTGGTTTGTATTGCGTTGATGATGCTCAATATGAGCTAAACACTTAGTAGTTGGATTGTTTAGAGCTTTGTAATGATTCTTTAGTATTGTTAATATAACATTGTGATGTTTGCGTTCTTTGTGCTTTAATGCTTTCAAACTTATTTTGGGGATTGGCTAACTGAAATGAGTATATTCGTGGGTACAGACATGGTCCATGATTCTAACTCAAAGGTTGATATGAACGAAAGGTTGTTTAAAGACATTTAAACAACTTTTGCTTAACTCTAGACATAGGGGAGCAATAGTTCATAAGGTGAACACTGTGGGTTCTTTATTATACAGGGGTGGACTTATTTAGAACTTAGAAATAAAAGTCTTGTAACAAAACCCTAGCGTCAGTGACTGAAAGGCACAACATCATATGCTACAACACTTAGTGCTATAGCATCCAATGTTATAGCGCCTTACCTTTGAGAAATTACTTAACAAAGAGCAGTCCAACTCATTTTATCAAATACTTGAACTTCTTTACTGTTTTCACATAACTTCCTTAATTTTTATGTCCAAAACCATATTGTTTTTATTCTGCTCACTTCACCAGTGTGTTAACTAATTAAACTTTAAAATTAACATCAATCCCTGTGGGTACGATCTCTACTTTTTCACTATATTACTTGTTGCGACTGTGTATACTTGCACATACTCTTTTCGCATAACAAGTTTTTGGCGCCGTTGCCGGGGATTGCATTTAATTTTTATTGTTTAAGTTTTTAGCATTTAGTGAAGATTTTACTCTGGTGTTTATTCCTTGGTGCTACAGAAACAGGTGCTATAGCGCATGCCCAGGTCACAACCACCAGAATTTGAGTTGGATACCGAACCAGAAAGGAGATTTAGGAGACTGAGACAACTTCAGAGACTGAGACAACTTAGACCTACAATGTCTGAGCCAGGTGTTAGGTCAAACTCTGGCAGAGGTACCACACATGGTGGTAGAACCAATTCAGGTAGAGGCAGATCTGACCCAAGTGGCCGAGGTAGAGGGCCACCCACTCCTACATTACATGATCAAGAAGACTGGTACAGACAACAATTCATTAATCAAGGTCCTGTAGACATGGTAAATGATAGGGACAGACCTATGAGGGACTATGCTGTGTTTGATCCCCAAACTATGGAGACAAGCATTTTGAATTTAAACCCATGATGTTCCAAATGCTCCAAACAGTAGGTCAATTTGGTGGTTCTCCCCAAGAGGACCCATATTTGCACTTAAAATAATTTTTGGAGGTTTGCAGTAACTTTATCATTCTAGGAGTTAGTGATGATGCATTTAGGCTAAAACTTTTTCCATATTCCTTGAAGGATAGAGCAAAGGCCTGGTTAACTTCTCTAGAGCCTAACTTATCCACGCTTGGAATGAAATGGCTGAAAAATTCTTGGCAAAATATTTTCCACCTAGTAAAAATGCAAGAATGAGAAATGAAGTTACTGCTTTCAAACAAGAAGAATCTGAATCACTGTTTGAAGCATGGGAAAGATGGAAGGAGTTGTTGAGGAAATGTCCACATCACGGTATATCAGTGATCATTCAAATGGAAACCTTCTATAATGGATTGGACCCACATACCAGACTTATGCTTGATGCTTCTTCTGGGGGTGTGTTACGAAAGACCTCTTATAATGAAGCTTGTGACTTGATAGACAACATTGAAACAAACAGTTACCAATGGCCAACAGAAAGGCTAACTCCACAGAAGAAGGTAGCTGGGGTCCATGAAATCAGTGAAGTGTCAGCTCTATCAGCTTAAGTGGCCTCTCTCACCAACATGATTAAAAACATGAGTACCTCCAACGCTACAGCAGCTGTTGCTACAGCGTCTGCTGAACAAACTGTATCAGCCATTGAACAAGCCCCTTCAGGGACAACCAGTTGTGTCTATTGTGAAGGAGAACATCTGTATGAAGAATGTCCAGACAATCCCGTCTCTGTAAATTATGTGGGATTCAACAAAAACAATAACCCCTATTCAAACACTTATAATCCTGGTTGGAAGAATCACCCTAACTTCAGATGGGGTGGTAACAATGCTGCAGCAACAAATTCCAGTACACTTGCTGTACCTCCAGGATTCCCTACTCAGAATCATCAAAGGCAAGCTGCTCCAGCTATGGATAACTCTATGGAGAATTTGTTGAAAAGTTTCATGAGTGACTGTAAAACAACTTTGCGGACTCATGAAGCTTTTATCAAGAATTTGGAGACCCAGATTGGGTAGATAGCCAATGTTCTTACCCAAAGGCCTAGTGGATCCCTACCTTTCACTACTGAAGCTTCAATTTCTAATGCAGCAGGTAAGGATCATTGCAAGGCTATATCTCTGAGAAGTGGGAAAGATTTGCAGGGGCCATCAACTATCTCAGGTGATGGAAGAAAAGAAAATGAAAAAAATAAAAAAGTGGAAAAAGAAAAAAATTCTTCAGACGCTATAGCATCTGATGTTGCATCTACACCATCACCTAAGCTTGTTCCAGAATACCCTAATCCTCCTTACCCATCTTAGAATGTGGTTTAGGCCTAACTCAACCCCACAAAACCGGCTTGTAAGGTGAGGGTTGCCTCCCACTTATAAAGTCTTTTGAGACCATATCTCTAGTCAATGTGGGACTTGGGTTTTTCCCAATACACCCCCTCACGCCCAGCACTATTGGGCTTGGTGCGTGGATAATAATGGTGGGTGGCCCGAAGGATCTAGGATAGGCTTTGATACCATCTTAGAATGTGGTTTAGGCCTAACTCAACACAACAAAACCGGCTTGTAAGGTGAGGGTTGCCTCCCACTTATAAAGTCTTTTGAGACCATATCTCTAGTCAATGTGGGACTTGGGTTTTTCCCAATAACCCACAAAGGTGAAAGAAGGCACAGGAGGACAAGAAATTCAACAAATTTCTAGAGGTGTTGAAACAATTGCATATCAATGTTCCTTTTGGTGGAGGCTCTCCAACAAATGCCCAACTATGCCAAGTTCATGAAAGATGTCCTCACCAAAATAAGGAGACAAGGGGAATTTGAAACAGTAGCAATGACTGGGGAATGTAGCATGATCATGCAAAACAAACTCCAAAGGAAACTAAAGGACCCTGGCAGTTTCACAATACCTTGTTCCGTTGGAGATTTCTACTCTGGCCGTGCTTTATGTGACTTAGGAGCGAGTATTAACTTGATGCCTAAGTCCATATATACACAGCTAGGTATAGGAACTGCCGGACCTACCTCAGTTACTCTTCAGTTAGCTGATAGGACTCTTGCCTATCCTAAAGGGATGCTAGAGGATGTGCTAATCAAAGTTGACAAATTTGTTTTCCCCGTGGATTTTGTTATTCTTGACTTTGATGCAGATAAAGAAGTACCTATCATTGTTGCGTTAAAAACACACTTAGAGCAAGTGTACTCTATCGCAGAAGTAGTATAAAAAATATCGTCTCCACAGGATTAATTAACAAGTACCAAACTACTTAAGATTAATTATTATTTAGACGAACGAATGTTTGGTTGTTATAGAAACTAAAATAAAAAGAAATAAATAGCAAGAATTAAAATGTAAAGACTAACCAATGGAGAGAGGTCTAGGGTCACGATTTCACTTGCAAGCTTCGATTCCTCTATGTCTAATTCTACCTGAATTCCTTGTTTTATTCAATTACCAATCCCTTTACTAAAACTATTAATCCGTTTGGTCATTCGCGATTAATATTCTTTTTCCTAAATTAACCCTTGTTTGGTCATGCAAGAATTTAAATCCAAGAAAAGCATAAAGAACAAAAAGGTTGAATGATTGGAAGACTAAATTAACGTTTGGTCATGCATTAAGCTTAGTCTCAATGATCCTATAGGTCCACCAACTAATTGCAGTACGGTCGCTGATCAACTAATTGATTATGAACATGCAAATGGTTGTCAATCCTAATTATGTGATAAAAACAATAGGATAATATTAATTGAAATAAAAACCAGGAATTCAAACCAGAAATTAGAACATAAAAAGGTCTCTAAACATGTAAGATCCACCTAAGAACCTAGAAGAGGATTTAGCTATCCATAGTGTTCGAGAACAATAAAATAAAATTAGGAGTCATAAATTACAGAGATAAAAATAACCCGGAATAGAGAAATTTCTGATCTTGCAAATTTCTTCTCATTTTTCTGCTCCAGAACTCACTCACGATGTCAAAAACGGGTACCCAAAATTCTCTCGTCTATTTGCCGGTGCTACTGTTTGCTTCTCGTGTGTACTGTGTGTGCGTGACTTTCTGCTTGCGTTCAGGCTCCTCCTCCTTTAATTATCAAAAATAATTATTTGTTGTTGTGCGGCTCCTGTATCACGTTGTTTTCCACTTGTGTGCGGCTACTGTGTCTTAATTCAATGATATTTAGCTCTCCAATTCAATTCCTTCTTTTTTTCCAATTCTGCGGCTCCTCTCTTTTTCTCTTTCTCACGCCTAGGGTTGTCTTCTCTTTTATTGTTAATTCTCCTTAGGTGCCAGCTTCTAAATTCTAATTCCTTTGAGCCATTCAAATTGGCCGTGGCCCTTTTTCTCAAATCATGGGCTTTTAGCCATTTTCTTTTAACAATTGCCAATCAATATATATATATATATTGACTTTTTTGGTATTTTCTATCTTTCTGCAAAATAAAGAGGAAACTAAGTCAATGATTTATATAATTAGTAATACTTGTTCTAAAAATGACTTAAAGTGTCTCTAAAAAAATGCACTAAATTGGAGCTTATCAATCATTTTAGGAAGGCCATTCCTAGCTACTGGAAAGACATTAATTAATGTGTAGAAAGGAGAAATGACCATGAGGGTCCAAGATCAAGAAGTCAAGTTCAATGTGCTGAATGCTTTGAAGTATCCTTAAGCCAATACAGAAGAATGCTCATTTGTTGTCTCTCTTGACCAAGTGGTTCAGAAACATTTCCATAAATGTAGTGATCACTTGGGAAAGGTTCTAGACAACAATGAGAAACGTGAACTTGTTGAAGAAGGAGCAATACAAGAAGAAATGACTGTGAAAGAGGTTTGGGCCAGAAGATATGAGTCACTTGAACAAGAGAACTCAAACCTAAAGAAGAATGTTCCTTCCATTGAGCAACCACCTACCCTACAGCTTAAAGAGCTACCCAAACACCTAAAGTATGCCTATTTAGGGGGAAATGACACTTTGCCTGTGATCATAGCTTTTGACCTCTCAAAGGAGCAAGAACATGAGCTCATTGGTACCTTAAAAAGGCATAAGAGGGCAATTGGGTGGCAAATGTCATACATTCAAGGAATTAGTCCAACTATCTGCATGCATAGAATTGTATTGGAAGAAAACTACAAGAACAATATTGAAGGGAAGAGAAGACTCAATCCAATCATGAAAGAGGTGGTGAAGAAAGAAATTATCAAGTGGCTGGATGCATGCATTGTTTACCCTATTTTAGATAGTGCATGGGTGAGCCCTGTGCAACGTGTTTCAAAGAAGGGGGGTGTGACAGTGATAACAAATGATAAGAATGAATTGATACCAACAAAAACAGTTACAGGGTGGAGGATCTGCATGGATTACAGGAAACTCAATAAGTCTACAAAGAAAGATCACTTTCCTTTACCTTTTATTGACCAAATGTTGGATAGGCTTGCAGGGAAGGAATTCTATTGCTTCTTAGATGGATATTCTGGCTATAATCAAATAGCAATAGTTCCTGAAGACCAGCAAAAGACAACATTCACATGTCCCTATGGCACCTTTGCTTTTAGAAGAATGCCATTTGGATTGTGTAATGCCCCTGCCACCTTCCAGAGATGTATGATGGCAATTTTCTCAGAATTCATTGAAAAGTCCATGGAAGTCTTCATGGATGACTTCTCTGTGTTTGGGGAAACATTCCTGTTGTGTTTGGCCAGTTTAGAGGAGATTCTGATTAGATGTGAAGAAACAAACCTAGTCCTTAATTGGGAAAAATGTCACTTCATGGTGCAAGAGTGTAATGTTTTGGGGCACAGAATTTCCAAGAAGGGATTGGAAGTGGACAGAGCAAAGATTGAGGTCATTGAGAAGCTGCCTACTCCTACAAGTGTCAAGGGTGTCAGGAGCTTTCTTGGTCATGCTGGGTTCTATAGGAGATTCATCAAAGATTTTCCAAAAATTTCAAAACCACTGTGTCAACTGCTACAGCATGACACAACCTTCATATTTGATGAATCATGCCATGAAGCATTTCAGAAGTTGAAAAGAGCTTTAGTGACTGCACCAGTTGTAACGCCCAAATATTTACTTATTTATTTAATTAAATATTTAGGTATTTATTTATTTTATTTGGTGTAATTAAAATAAATATTTGATTTAAGGGGTGTGTTATTGGACTTTAGGAGGTAGTGTTAGTGACTGGGCTTAAGCTGGAGGAAGGCCCATGATCCAAGCCCATGAGTTAGGCGCATGTGACAAGAGTTAGGGTTTTGGCATGATCATTGCGCAAAACCCTTAGAGAAAAGAAGAGAGAAGTCGCGAAGAGGAGAGAAGAGGAGAGGAGGAATTCGGCGCAAAATCCAAGGGAGAAGAGGAGCTGTGTTGCAGTGGTTTTTGTTGGTGCCTTGATCAAGAGGATTTGGTGCTCTTCGAATTACAAGGTAAGGGTGGGGTTCTTCCTTATACTAGGGTACATGATGGGGTTATGTGGGGATAGGCCTATGTCGCTTTTTATTTGATTTTGATGCTTGATGTTCATATGCCTTGATGCCCTACTTGATGATTGTTGTTAAAAAACGGGTGTTTGATAATGATTTGTGATGATTTGGTGCTTGATGATAATTTGTAAAAATTGATCTTTGATGATGATTTATAAAAATTGGTGCTTGAGGATGATTATAAAAGAAATTGGTGTTTTGATGTTGTCATGGATGCATATGAGGTGTTGGTGAATTTTGTGGTGTTGTTGTTCAAGCCCTAGGCGCCATGGGCGCCATTGTTATTGTTGTTGAAAATTCTGTGTCTAGGCGCCCTGCCCATGGGCGCATGTTGCCATTGGTTGTGTTTTGGTTGTGTTGCTGGAAAAGGCGCCCTGTGCCTGGGCGCCATGTCTGCGTGTTGTTGCTGTCCTGGCGCAAGGGCGCCAAGGGCGCATGTTGCTGTGCCATGTTGTTGCGTGTTGTTGCTGTCCTGGCGCAAGGGCGCCATGGGCGCATGTTGCTGGCTGTGTTGCGTCTCTGTGTTGCTGTCTGGGCGCCATGGGCGCATGTTGCCTGCTGTGTTGCGTTATGTGTTGCTGCCTGTTGCTAGGCGCTCTGCTCCTGGGCGCCAGATTCTGGTTGGTGTTGCCTGTTGCTAGGCGCCCTGCTCCTGGGCACCAGTTTCTGTGTTGCCTGTTTCCTTGCTAGGCGCCCTGCTCCTGGACGCCATTTCTTGCACTGTTGTTGTTGCTGCTGTCACTGTTTTTGCTGTCACTGTAAACAGTTTTGTTTTCGCAATATATTTTGATCCGGGAATCCGATTTGGACGTTCTAAAATGTTTTGGAAAGCTTATTCAGAGGCCTAACTGAATATTCTAATTTTAAGGAAAAAAGTGACTGTTTATGGTGTCGTTAATATTTTAAGCGTGTCGGTTGATTAAATGGTTGTTATACCCCAATTTTGTCCGAGCTCCTGTTAATAGCGTTTTAATTTACTAGGTCGCATTTTTTTGCAAGTCTCGAGTCCTGTTAACGCGTGTCGGTGTCATGCGAGTGTCGTTAAGATGTCATTTGTGTAATTGGGCCAACAGTTGGGTTATTGGGCCTACACATATACAAATTGGGCTTATCATTTTGAGTTGGGCCCACGAACGTGGTTCCTAGTTAATTTTTAGTGTTTATCAGTTAGCAGGCCTATTTGTTCTATTTGAGCCTCGTTCTAGCGCATTTGTCTAGTTGGGCCCGATTTCGCTTTTGTATTTGGCTCAACTTCTTTTATTATTTTTATTTTGTCTATTTAATTTGTTTTGAGTCCAAAAATGTCAAAAAATCAAATTTTATTTCATTTACAATTTAAGAGTGTTTAGAGTCCAAACTGTCCCAAAAATGCAAAAAAAAACAATAGTCAAAAATACAAAAAATACAAAAAAAATGAAAATAAAAAGGGAGCAGCATCAGCAAATCTCTGGGGCTGTTCTTGCTCTCCAAGACTGCTCAGCAAGCCCACATTATCAGACCTGCAAAAGCCCAGTCAAACCAGTCAAAAACCAATTAAATGCCAACCCTAGTTTTTCAGTATAAATAAACAGTCAATCCTAGGTCTATGGGGGGAGGGTCTGAGTTCTGTTCAGATAGAGTCTAAAAAATTATATTTTGAAGACATTCGGTTCAAGGATAGGGGCTGGAGCGAAAATTAGAGGGAAGACAACACAGGGGTATGCTTAACTTTTCTTTCATTATGTGGTAATCTTATATGGACGTTTACTGATGAAAAATAATGTGCATTCTGCAAATATCAAATGCCATGAATATCATTTTCATTTTCAGACTGTAGACTTTCGGTTAGAAACACACATAGGTATATGTATAAAAATAAAACGTTACAGAAACAAATAGATTAGGAAAGAAGACAGTGGAAAAAAAGTGAATCAGGAGGTCCAAAAATCGTTTTCCCTTGAGGGATATGTGAGGGAGAATATCAACAAACCATGAAAAAATAGGCTTATCAGATTTTGGTTGCTTTGAGTTTAAGGTTTTTTTTTTATAAATAAGAAAGCAGAGGGAGAGGAACAAACAGATGAATAGATAAAGGAAGGGAAAAAGAAAACAGAAGCAAAGAAAAATCAAATAGCCATGATTAAATCAACAAATCAAGCAACAGATCCAAGAAAAACAACAAGAAATATATCTACAGTAAAGCTCACCTCATAGGCGCCGGCCACCGTAGACGGTGGCCGTTGGCCGCGAACCACCCTCTGCGGCTGTCTTCCCCGTTAACCATCCCACGACCACCACTGTCCCTCTTCACCGCAGAACCACCCTAGCCGCCTACACCAACCATCGGACCACCTTCTCCCTTCGCAACAACCGCCAAGCCAACACGTCACCATACACCATCACACCTCCACGGCCCTCCACCTCAAACAGCCAGCCACCGCCGTAGCCTCCCCGATACAGAACCCCTCATCACCATCGAAGCCAACCACCACACCGCGCCCCTACGACCACCGATCCACCCCAACCACGCACAGTGCACCAACCACACCATGGCCCTCTCCCTATTTTCGCCATTAGCGGCGGTAAGGAGGTAGAAAACGATAGGAGGTTTGGTGGAGAAATAGCGAAGGAAATCAGGGTAGGCGAGGGAGGAAAGGGGACGGCGCAAGGGAGAAGGGGTGAGATCGGAGTGAGAGAGAGAGCGAGGCTACGGTGGAGGGTGGCGCGACAGAGAGAGGAGATGAGTTTAGGATGGGGTGAGGGAAAGGGAAGGATTGGCCGCAGCAAGGAAGAAAGAGAGAGAAAATTTTTTAGGTTTTGCAAATTCGGGGGTGTGGGCGCCGTGGGAGAAGGGGAAGTGAAATTAGGGTTTCTATTTTTGGTTATGCTTTTATAGTATTAACTCAAGGGTAATTTCGTCTTTTCACGTTTTTTAATTTTTCAGATTTCTATTTGCACCCCCTGCGTTTTACTTCGCACGCCCCCTGAAGCCCATGATTTTTGGAGCGCAGCCCAGCTTACGAAAACAAGCTGGGCTCACTGTTTACACCCCAATTTTAATGATACAGCCCCCCTGTAACTTACACCCCATTTCACTACTGCACCCCCTGTTTATCTTTTTTAAATTTTGTTTCTTTCCCCTAAATAAATTTATTTTTTCACAAAATCTTTTTCCCAAATAACCAATTCTCTTTTCCCTAAATAAGAATCAACCCAATTGCGAAAACTCATTAAATCAAAAACTTTGTTAGTGGTCTTGCGAAGCCTTTGCTTGCATGATTATTAACAATGGAGTGCTAAGTGATGGCCACCCATAGCCTTTGTTAGTTTGGTCATCATGAAGGTTTTCATTTTTTTCAAAAGGAGATTTTTACATGCACTTAAGTGGGTTTTAGTAATGATCACCCATAACCTTTGTTAGTTTGATCATTATGAACGCCCTTCACTTTTCAAAGCCAAAGCAAAAAGACTTTCACTTTCAATGCTCGTTAGAACTACGTCGCTTTGATTCCCGTTTGGGATACGTAGGAGCGAGTCACATTCTCGTCAAGCGCAACCATAAAAAGTTTAGCATTTGCATAACGAAAAAAAAAAGAGTTATTTTCGTAACAAAAAGAATCACTTCTGCAAACCAAGATCATTTTCAGAACAAAAATCTTTTCCTTTCTAAAATCATTTTCAACCCATCGTCGCTAGTGGTTAATCAGAACCTTTGTTCGTCTAGCCATTGGTGGCGATGTCTTTTTCCCCAAAGAACAACAAGCGATGATCACTCATAACCTTTGTTAGTTTGATCATTCGTGCCAATCAATCTCTTTCGAAAACCACTTTCAAAAAGGCAAATAAAAAACGGGTTGCTACTAATAGTCAATCAGAACCTTTGTTCGTCTGACTGGTGGTAGTGACTCTCATTTTCAAGAGTACTTAGCGGTGATTACCCATAACCTTGGTTAGTTTAATCATTCACTAAATACTCGTCCTATTTCGAAAACTCACTAAAAAGATAAAAGACAGAAACCTTTTCCGGACAAAGAAGAACTACGTAGCTTTGAGTTCTCCATCGCACCGGGAGATACGTAGGAGCGGGCCATGTCCCGTCAAGCGTTTTTTTCTTCTAAGAACCCATTTTCCCCCCTTTTTTTTCATAATAAATAAAGATTTTCATTAAGAATTTTTCAATAAGAAGTAGGGAGGCAAAATTAAGTATTTTCGAGTCAACACACTAAAACCACACATTTAATTAAAGGTTCCCTCTCAGTAGAGAGGGCGTGTGGGGTGCTAACACCTTCCCCGCGCGTAGCCGACCCCCGAACCCTATTCTCTAGTTTCGCAAGACCAATCGCTTTCCAAAAAAGGTTTTCCTGATATTTTCCTTAATAAATATTGGTGGCGGCTTCATTGTTTTAAAAAGTTGTGAACGAGGAAGGTTCTCCCTCGGGGACTTTTTCGGGCGCAACAATGGTTAAACGTCGGTTGCCTGTCCGTGATTGTTGGTAGCTGGGAGCCAGTGTGGCTGCCCGGTAGGTGCTGCCCTAGGTTTTGTCAATTAAATTGGTGTCGGTGTTGGTGTTGTAAAACTTTTGGTGCCTTCGGTGATTTTGGTATAGTTCGGAGCTCGTCTCCAACACGGTGAAGACCCTTGGTCTTGGAGCTAGGTGTGAAAGCTCAATTTTGGTGTTCCATTATTTTGGGTGTCTTGGTGTCATTGACAGGTGAAATGTCTATTTAATATTTGGTGGTTTGACTATTGGTGTGTCGTGAATACGACTATTTTTGGTGATTGTCTGTGGTGCATTCATGGTGTCGCATACCACATACGCATTCATTTCAGGTGGAGGCCTTTGGTCTCGGAGCTCGTCTCAAACACGGTGAAGGCCTTTGGTCTTGGAGCTAGGTATGGAAGCTCAATTTTAGTGACGCCTCTATTTACAGGCAAATAATTGGTGATTGGTACCCCATGCATATACCCGTTGGTGTGGGTTGCATTCATGCATTGTCATGACATTTGGTGATTAAATTGTGGTGTTTATAGTTTGACGTGTGTATTGGAGTGGTGGATATAGTTGTCATATTCTAGCATATTACCTATCATTTACGCTATTATATTGAAGATATCTCACCCCTTCTGTTTGAATGTTACCCCCATGTGGTAACGTGCAGGTGATCACGAGTGAAAGCTTAGCTACCTCGCTTGACTGAGTCGGTGTCCTTTGCTCTGATATGTAACACTCAGGGGGGGGGGGGGAACGAACTCTAGTCCTAGACTGCTATTGTTTTATTGGTTTTGGTGTTTTATTCAAGATGTTATGATTTTCTTTACGTCTGAAACTTGTTTCTATTCCGCTGCGTGGTGATGCATTTTTGGTGATATGGCGAACTAAAGTGGTGTTATGGGGTTCACCCCTTTTTGACGAAGTGTTATATATCAGTTTTTGATGTTTGTTTATCGGTGAATGTGTGACATCTCTTTTCGAAGTATTATAAATAAATTTTTGACTCTGATTTTATTAAATAGTTACCGGGTGGAGAAGGGGTGTTACACCAGTCATTGTAACACCTGACTGGAGCAAACCTTTTGAGCTCATGTGTGAAGCCAGTGACTATGCTGTTGGAGCTGTGTTGGGGCAAAGGTATGACAAAGTTTTTCATTCAATTTATTATGCCAGTAAGACACTTATTGAAGCTCAATTAAACTATACAGTCACTGAGAAAGAACTGTTAGCTGTTGTCTTTGCTTTTGACAAATTTAGATCATACTTGGTGGGCACAAAAGTGATTGTTTTCACAGACCACTCTGCCATAAAGTACTTGATTTTAAAAAAAGATGCAAAGCCAAGGCTAATAAGATGGGTTCTCCTCCTCCAAGAATTTGACATGGAAATACGTGATAAAAAGGGGGTGGAGAACCAAGTTGCGGACCATTTATCTAGATTGGAAGGAGAAAATGCAGGTACAACAGGTGGTGAAATCAAAGAATACTTCCCAGATGAAAAATTGCTGGCAGTAACTGTGACAACACCAAGTGCTATAGCGTCTGAAGCTACAACACATTGGTTTGCTGATATTGTAAACTTTCTGGTAAGCAAGGTGGTGCCTGCAGATATGAACTACCAGCAGAAAAAGAGATTCTTCCACACATTGAAGCAGGTTTATTGGGATGACCCTTTTCTTTATAAGAAGTGCTAAGACCAATTGATGAGAAGGTGCTTGGCAGAAGAAGAACAACACCAAGTGCTACAGCATTGTCATGCCGCACCCTGTGGTGGGTATTTTGGTGGAACCAGAACAGCTGCAAATGTGCTACAATCAGGGTATTACTGGCCTACATTTCTAACAAACATGAGATGCCTTTAACCAACATCTTAGAGATTGAACTCTTTGATGTTTGGGGAATGGATTTCATGGGACTTTTCCCTCATTCTCATGGAAATCTATATATCCTTGTAGCCGTGGACTATGTATCAAAGTGGGTGGAAGCTGTTGCTTTACCTAACAATGATGCCAAGTCAGTGAGCAAATTTCTTCAAAGGAACATTTTTACAAGATTTGGAACTCCAAGAGCTATCATCAGTGATGAGGGTTCTCATTTTTGCAACAAGCTGATTGAGACTCTCTTAGCTAAGTATGGAGTCAAGCATAAAATTGCCACTGCTTACCACCCTCAAACAAGTGGTCAAGCAGAGTTGTCTAATAGAGAAATCAAGAGAATGCTTGAGAAAATGGTGGGTCCTACAATAAAGGAATGGTCACTACACTTGGATGATGCCTTATGGGCTTATAGGACAGCCTTCAAAACACCATTGGGAATGTCGCCTTACAGACTTATTGTTTATGGCAAAACTTGCCACCTCCCTATTGAATTGCAACACAAAGCACATTTGGCTATCAAAAAGCTCAATTTTGACTATGACAGGGCAGGGAAAGCTAGGCTATTACAACTGAATGAGCTTGAAGAGATTAGACACTTTGTCTACGAGAATTCAGCCATCTACAAGGAGAAAACTAAGGCATGGCATGACCAAAGGATTCAAAGAAGAGAGCTGGTTGAAGGAGGAATGGTCCTGCTGTTCAATTCAAGGCTCAAACTGTTTCTCGGGAAACTAAAATCCAGATGGTCAGACCCTTTCAAATTGTTAAAGATATATCCTCATAGGGCCGTGGACCTGTTTGATGAAGCAACCAACACTACCTTCAATGTGAATGGTCAAAGAGTGAAACAATACCATGGTGAACATGTGGTCAGGGACAAGACCACTATTGATCTTCAAGACCTCTAACAAAAGAGGAAGTCTGGCTGAAGACTCTTAAAGCAAGCACTCCTGGGAGGCAACCCATGGATTTGATCTAACAATTTTGTGTTTTTAATTTTTCTTTTGTGCAGGAGTGAATTTTGTGGAGTGAGATAGATATCATGTAGATGTTGTTGTGGTAGCAGTTGACGCTATAGCGTTTGAGGTGTCACTGGTGCTATAGCTAGAGCTGTCAATTTGGGCCCAGTGGCCCAATTTTTTGGTTGGGCCTGGGATCTAAAAATAGTAGCCCAAAATCAACGGTATGTTTTTTTGGCCCGGCTCGATTGACCTGATGATATTTTTGGGTCGGCCCGGCCCATGGGATTCGGGTTGGCCCGTTTCTTTTTTGTTTTAATTTTTTTCACATTCCATGATTCCATCCCATCTAAAAAAGTGAAAAAAAAAACAAAAAATAGAAAGAAACGCAAACACTACACACTAACAGTAACACACACACACACACACACACACACACACACCATATTCCACATTTCCACCAAATTCTCTCACTCTCTCAAAAAAAAAAGGAAACCCTATTATTCTCTCACTCTCATCTTCTCACATCACCACCAGTCCACCACTCAGGAAGGATCTCAGGTCTTCTCTCTTCTTCTTCTTTCACGGTGTTGGAACTTCTCCTTTCACGGATCTCAGGTCATCAATTTCTCCCTCTTCTTTTGAATCTTCTCATCTCTCTGCGTTTTTTGTTTTGTATATTTTTTGTTTTTGTTTTTGTCTGATTTGTGGATTGATTATGTTAAAGATATGAATTTGTTAACTTTTTTAAGATATGAATTTGTTAATTTTTTTAAAGATATGAATTTTTTTAAAGATATGAATTTGTGAGTCTTCTTATGTTTGTTGCTCTTTTGTAGAAAAAATATATAGTCAAAATTCTAAAAGGTCAATGATTTGTGCCTCGTTGGGCTGGCCCGTTGGCCCATGGGCTGGTGTTGGGCGGGCTTGGGCCGTAAATTTTGCAGCCCATCAGAATATTGGGCTGGCCCGACCCTGCCCATATACACTGTTTGGCCCGATGGGCCGGGCCGGCCCGAGCCAGACCCATTGACAGCTCTAGCATAGCGTCTGTTGCGTGGCTTTGACTGAAAAGTCAAAATTCTCAAAAAGTGCAAGGTGTGACGTGGCACTTAGCAGTCTTATCTCAACTGCTTTGCGCACATTTTCTGTCAAGTCAAGCACTCTCTCTCTCCCCATCACTCAAGCCACAGCGGTCACTTCCATTAACTCTCTCATCGCTACTCCCCATACCCTCTCTTTTCCATCAATAAAACCGCCCAACACTCCACCATTTCTCTCACCAGTTGCAAATGCTCCACCTCTTCTTTCTTAACGTAGCCCAAATCCCTAATCTTCATCTTCTTCAACCTTACTTCCAAACCCGTAACAATGGCCAAAAAGCAAGTCGCTTCTAAAAATTCTGGAAAAGGATCAAACGCTGAGCCAAGCTCTTCAAAGACCGTCGCGATTGATGAAGATCCTAAAAGATTTTGGAATATGGAGTTCATCGTTGAGAGGGGGTTAAAGATTGACAAATCATCTGACGCTTTCACGTCAACCGTTGCAGCGCTGGGCTGGGAGCAATTTGTCAAGCATCGCAAGCAGTTTGTGGTACCATTGGTGAGGGAGTTCTACGCAGGCATTCCAGAGCCTAAGAACGGGAAACCCCAAACCTATTCTGTGGTTAGAGGTGAAACCGTTAACTTCGATGCTAGATCCATCAACGATTGGTTCCATTTAGGCCACCATGGAAAGGCGCTGGAGAACAAGGTAAAAACTTGGGGGAAAGCTGAAATGGAAGCATTCAGAGAAAGAATTTGTGTAGAAGGATCTAAGTGGGAGAAATTTGGGGCTGAGTACAAGCTGAAGAAGACGTATTTGTGCGAGGAAGCCAACATGTGGTTCAATTTCATCAAGCATTCCCTGCTACCAACTTCACACACCACTAATGTGGAGAAGGAGAGGCTGATAGTACTTGATGCTATCATGGCTGGAGAACAAATTGATGTGGGGAAGATTGTAACACCCCTTTTCTACCCGGTAGTTATTCAATAAAATCAGAGTTTTCAAGAAATTTTAATTCATAATTCGAAAAAGGATGTCACACATTCATTACCAAATAAAATATCTCAAGCGATATAAATAACTTGTCAAAAAGGGACTAAGCCCATAACACCTGTTTAATTAACCACATCACCAAAATTACATCTCCACGCAGCGGAAATAAAAATAAGTTTAAAAACAATCAAAATCGTGATGTCCTGAATGGACTCCAAACAATAAAATATAATGACTAAGTTCAGCGTTTATTCCCCCCCTGAGTGTTACACATCAAAGCAAGGACACCGACGACACTGACTCAGAATAGCGAAGGTACCTAAGCCTTCACTCGCAAACACCTGCACGTTACCGCATAGGGGTAACATTCAAACAGAAGGGGTGAGATATCTCCAATATAATAGCATAAAATGATAAGGAATATGCTGGAATACGACAACTATGTCTACCACCTCACTACGCACACCAAGTCATAAACACACATCAATTATAATTATACATCAATTATAAACACCACACTCAGTCACCAAATGTCATGACGATGCATGAATGCAACCCACACCAACGGGCATATGCATGATGGTACCATAAATCACCAAAAGTCTTGCCCGTAAATAGGGGCGTCACCAAAATTGAGAGCTTTCACACCAGGCTCACCAATTCACCAAAAATCGAGCTTTCACACCAGGCTCGCCAGTTTTTAAAAAGAATTTGAGCTTTCACACCTAGCTCCAAGACTAAAGGCCTTCACCAAAATAATGCATATGCTGTATGCGACACCATGAATGCACACAGACAATCACCAATCAGTCACAATATGACACACCAGCAACTCACCAAATATCACCAAGTTGGGGTTTCACACCTAGCCACAACGACACCGAAAACACCAAACACCCGACACAACGGAACACCAAGACTTGGAACCTTCACACCTAGTTCCAACAACACCAAGGTTTGAGCCTTCACACCTAGCATCAAACCGCACCAAGACACCTAGAGGACAACAATTCCCCAAAAACAACACCTAGACACCAAAGAGACAACAATTATCCAAAAAAGCCCAATACACCAAAATGACAACAGTTTTCCAAAACATTTGCGATACGGGGGATTTTCACAACACCGGAGGCAAGCGACAAATTTTCCAAAATGTTTGGGACGACGACATTTATTTTTGTTCTAAAACAGTAACTTTCAACAGCCAACAATTTCCAGAAAATTAAACCATTTTGCCTGAAATTAGAATATTCAGTTAGGCCTCTGAATAAGTTTTCCAGAACATTTTGAATCGTCTAAATCGGACTTCCGAGTCAAAAGATATGCTAAAAACAAAACCGGGAAAAATTTGAGCAACATGCTGAAAGTGGCGCCCAGGCACTGGGCGCCTAGCAAAATCACGCAACACAGGAATCTGGCGCCCAGGCGCAGGGCGCCCAGCAACAGGCAACAACACTGGACTTGGCGCCCAGGAGCAGGGCGCCTGACAGGGAACGCAACACAGATGGCTTTGGCGCCCAGGAGCAGGGCGCCTAGCAACAAGCAGCAACACAACGCAACACCCAGCAGGAAATGGCGCCCTTGGCGCCCAGACAACCTAGAACAAAACGCAACATCAACGAAACATGTTCAGACACGGCGCCCATGGCGCCCATGGTGCCCCTGCGCCAAAGACAGCGCCCGACACACAACACTGGGAACAGGCGCCCATGGCGCCCCTGCGCTAAGGCACAGCGCAACACAACACAGACACAACACCCATGGCACCCCTGGCGCGCCTGGCGCGCAACACAGCACACACTGGGACACGACGCCCACTCCCAGGGCGCCAAGACAGCAACACAACCGAACGCAACATGACTCAAACACGACGCCCATGCACTGGGCGCCAGGAACAGCAACATGGCGCCAAGCAACATTTAGCACACGGCGCCCAGCAGCAGGGACCCCAATTCAGCAACACCCCAAAATCATCAAAACAACAAGTAAACACATCATATCACCAATCTACCTCACCAATTCATGAACACCAATATCAATCACCATAATTTATCAATTGCAACACCAAACATACATTTTAACAAACACCTAGCATGCTATTAGTTATGCTAACAACGAATCACCTATGTTTAGGGTCATAACAATCATCAACAAGCAATTATTTTCAGTCAACCTAGTTACAATCCACCTACCATCATACTACGCATAACAATTTAACCCTAGGCATCATAGAGTCTACCCTCACATAAACCCCATCATCAAACCCTATTATAAGGAAGAACCCCACCCTTACCTTATAGTAGGAGAGCACCAAATCCCTTGATCACGTCACCAACGGAACCTCAGCAACACAGCTCCTCTCTGCTCCTTGGACTGTGCGAAATTCTCCTCTTCTCCTCCTCTCTTGAATTCGCGCCGTACCACTTCTCCTCTCCTCTCTCTATTTCGCGACTTCCTTTTCTTTCTTTCTAAACAATTCGCATATGCCTCCTAACCCTAGCCTAGGCGCTTCTCCTATGCGCCTAGCTAGTGGGCTTGGATCACAGGCTTCCTCCAGCTTAAGCCCGATCACTAACGCCATCACCTAAACCCAATTACACACCTCTCAGTCCAACGTTAATATAATTACACCAACTAAAATAAATAAAATAAATAATTGAATACCTAAATATTTAATTACACAATTACACACCTAACGCCATCACCTAAACCCAATTACACACCTATATATATATATATATATATATATATATATATATATATATATATATATATATATTTGTGTCAAGCTCACCTTCTAACCCTTCTTGAGCCTCTTACTGGCTCTTGAAGGGGCTGGAGCTGCTCTTGCTTGCTTGCTCTTTTTGGGGGGCTGAGGGGTTATTTTTCCTTCCGCTACAGCGGTAGACGCTGTAGCCTTGGCCTTTTGGGGCCTCTGCTTCTTTGGTGGCTGCCATTTCAGCCAATTTTTCAATTGCTTCGCCTTCTGCAAAAAGGGCCACGTCATTTTTAGAGTTTTTATTGTTTGACTTTTCTGATAAATCCCAAACAGTACCCGCTATAGCACCATGCTTACGGCATACGCTATGGCGCTTAATGCTTCCACTTAACTTCTATCAATATTTTTCCAACCCTGCAGATTCATTCCTACAAAAATTAAAATAAACACAAGACAAGTTAGTTCAAAAACCTTGGGCTGCCTCCCAAGAGCGCTTGCTTTATTAGTCTTCAGCCAGACTTTCTCTTTGTTAGAGGTCTTTAAATTTAATTGTGGTTTTGTCCCTTACCACATTCTCACCAAGGTATTGCTTCACCCTTTGGCCATTAACTTTGAAGGTGTTGGTTGCTTCATCAAACAGGTCTACTGCACCATGAGGGTATAGTTTTACTAACCTGAAGGGGCCTGACCATCCTGACTTCAATTTTCTAGGGAATAATCTCAGTCTTGAATTGAATAGCAACACTTGTCCTCCTTCAACCAGTTCTCTTCTTTGTATTTTATGGTCATTCCAGGCCTTGGTCTTTTCTTTATAGATTGCTGCATTTTCATAGGCAAAGTGCCTAATTTCTTCAAGTTCATGTAATTGCAGCATCCTAGAGCCTCCTGCTCTATTATAGTCAAAATTGAGTTTTTTATGGCCCAATGAGCTTTGTGTTGTAACTCAATAGGCAGGTGACAAGCCTTTCCATACACAAGCCTATTGGGTGACATCCCCAAAGGTGTTTTAATCGCTGTCCTATAAGCCCACAGAGCATCATCTAAATGTAGTGACCATTCCTTCCTTCTTGGACCTATCATCTTCTCAAGCATCCTCCTGATTTCTCTGTTAGACAATTCTATTTGGCCACTTGTTTGAGGATGATAAGCAGTAGCAATCTTATGCTTGACTCCATACTTAGCCAAGAGGGTCTCAATCAGTTTGTTACAAAAATGAGAACCCTCATCACTGATTATGGCTCTAGGAGGTCCAAATCTGGTAAAGACGTTCTTTTGCAAAAATTTACTCACAGACTTAGCATCATTATTGGGCAGAGCAACAACCTCTACCCATTTTGACACATAGTCTACTACCATTAGAACATACATGTTTCCATGAGAAGGAGGAAAAGGTCCCATGAAATCCATTCCCCACACATCAAAAAGTTCTATCTCTAAGATGTTGGTTAAAGGCATTTCATGTTTGTTAGAGATGTTCCCTATCCTTTGACATCTGTCACACCTCCTTACCATCTCCTGAGCATCTTTGAACAGTGTAGGCCAATAGTACCCTGACTGCAATACCTTTGCAGCTGTCCTGGTTCCACCAAAATGTCCACCACAAGGTGCATTATGGCAATGCTGTAGCACTTGATGTTGTTCCTCCTCTGCAAGACACCTCCTCATCAACTGGTCTTGGCATTTTTTATAAAGAAAAGGTTCATCCCAGTAATATTGTTTTACTGTATGGAAGAACCTTCTCTTCTGCTGATAATTAATGTCTGCAGGAACCACCTTTCTAACCAGAAAATTTACAATGTCAGCAAACCAAGGCGTTGTAGCATCTGCCGCTGCAGCGCTTGGTTCTGCAGAAATTATTGCAAGTAAGTTCTCATTTGGAAAATTCTCTTTAATTTCTCCTCCTGATGTACCTGCATTTTCTCCTTCAATTCTGGACAAATGATCAGCAACTTGGTTCTCCACCCCCTTTTTGTCACGAATTTCTAAATTAAAATCCTGGAGGAGGAGAACCCATCTAATTAGCCTTGGCTTTGCATCCTTTTTTGTGATTAAATACTTAAGGGCAGAATGGTCTGTATAAATAATTACTTTTGTGCCCACCAAGTATGATCGAAATTTATCAAATGCAAAGACAACAACTAATAGCTCTTTCTCAGTGACTGTGTAATTCAATTGAGCTTCTATGAGTGTTTTACTGGCATAATATATTGAATGAAAGATTTTTCCATACACTTGTCCCAGCACAGCTCCAATGGCAAAGTCACCGGCATCACACATAAGCTCAAAAGGTTTACTCCAGTCAGGAGCCATGATAACTGGTGCTGTTATCAAGACTGTCTTTAGTTTCTTGAAAGCTTCCAAGCAGGCTTCATCAAAGATGAAAGTGGTGTCATGCTGCAACAGTTGACACAGTGGTTTGGAGATTTTTGAAAAATCCTTGATGAACCTCCTGTAGAAACCAGCATGCCCCAGGAAGCTTCTAATGCCCTTGATATTTGCAGGAGGAGGCAGATTTTCAATGACTTCAACCTTTGCTTTATCCACTTCCAATCCTTTCTTGGAGATTCTATGCCCCAAAACAATACCCTCTTGCACCATGAAGTGGCATTTTTCCCAATTCAGCACTAGGTTTGTTTCTTCACACCTTATCAAAATTTCTTCCAAGTTAGTCAAGCATAGATGAAAAGTCTCCCCAAATACAGAGAAATCATCCATGAAAACTTCCATGGACCTTTCAAAGAAATCTGAGAAGATTGCCATCATACACCTCTGGAAAGTGCAGGGGCATTACACAGTTCAAATGGCATTCTTTTGAATGCAAATGTGCCATATGGACAAGTGAATGTTGTCTTTTGTTGATCTTCAGGAATTATTGCTATTTGATTATAGCCAGAATAGCCATCTAAGAAACAATAGAATTCCTTCCCAGCCAACCTATCCAGCATCTGGTCTATGAAAGGTAAAGGGAAGTGATCTTTCCTTGTAGCCTTGTTGAGTCTTCTATAATCCATGCAAATCCTTCATCCTATGACAGTCCTTGTTGGCAGCAGTTCATTCAATTCATTGATGATCACTGTCATACCCCCTTTTTTTGGAACACACTGCACAGGACTAACCCATGCACTGTCAGAGATAGGGTAAACAATTCCTGCACCCAACCACTTTATAATCTCTTTTTTCACCACCTCTTTCATTATGGTATTAAATCTCCTCTGCCCCTCAAACCAATTCTTGGAGTTTTCTTCCAACATAATTCTGTGCATACAGATGGTTGGGCTAATTCCTTAAATATCTGACATCTGCCATGCAATTGCCCCCTTATGCCTTTTTAGAGTACTTATAAGATCATTTTCTTGCTCCTCAGAAAGGTTGGAAGCTATGATAACAGGTAAAGTATTGTCTTCTCCCAAGTAAGCATATTTAAGGTGGTTAGGTAACTCTTTCAATTCTAAAGTGGGTGGTTTTTCAATGGAAGGCACATTCTTTCTTAAATTAGAATTTTCCTACTCAAGAGACTCATACCTTCTGGCCCAAACCTCTTTCACAGTTAATTCCTCTTCTTTTGTTCCTTGTACATCAGGTTCAAGTTTCCCATGGCTGTTCAGAATTTTTCCCAAGTGGTCTTGGCTTTTATGAAATTGTTTCTGAATTACTTGGTCAAGAGAGGCTACAAAGGAGCACTTTTCTGTGTGGTCATCAAGAAACCTTAAAGCACTGTGGACATTAAATTTAACTTCTTAGTCATTGACCCTCATGGTCAATTCCCCCTTTTACACATCTATCAGTGTCTTTCCTGTAGCTAGGAATGGCCTTCCCAAGATGGTAGGTACTTCTTTATCTGCCTCAAAGTCCAGAATCACAAAGTCCGCAGGGAAAACAAATTTATCCACTTTGATCAGCACATCTTCCAATATACCTTATGGATAAGCAAGAGTTCTGTCAGCCAATTGAAGAGTAACAGATGTGGGCCTTGCAGTTCCTACTCCTAGCTGCTTGTATATGGACTTGGGCATTAGATTTATGCTAGCCCCCAAATCACATAGGGCACGGCCAAAGTAGAAGTTCCCTATAGAACATGGGATTGTGAAGCTGCCAGGGTCCTTTGACTTCATTGGGATTTTGTTCTGCATAATCATGCCGCACTCCCCAGGCATTGCTACTGTTTCAAATTCCCCTAACCTTCTTATTTTGGTGAGCACATCCTTCATAAACTTTGCATAGTTTGGCATTTGTTGGAGGGCTTCCACCAATGGAACATTAATATGCAGCTGTTTTAACACTTCCAATAATTTATTAAATTACTTATCCTCCTGTGCCTTCCTCAGCCTTTGTGGATAGGGAGGTTCGGGGTATTCTGGAATAATCCTTGTTGTTGGAGATTGTGCTTTGTCAGCTGCTACAGCATCAGATGCTGTAGCGCTTGAGAAATTTTTTTCTTTTTCTAAACTAGTTGATGGCCCCTTCAAATCTTTCCCACTTCTCAGAGATATAGCTTTAACATGCTCCTTCCCTGGTACTTGAGAAGTTGAAGCTTCGGTAGTGGAAGGTAATGCTCCACTAGTCCTTTGAGTAAGAACATTTGCTATCTGCCCCATTTAGATTTCCAGATTTTTGATAGAGGCTTCATGAGTTTTCAGAGTTGTTTTACAATCACTTATGAATCCTTTCAACATATTCTCCATGGAGGTATCTATAGCTGGGGTATTTTGCCTTTGATAATTCTGAGTAGGGAATCCTGGTGGGATAACAGGAGCAGTGTAATTTGGTGCAATGACATTGTTAGCTCCCCATCTGAAGTTGGGGTGATTCTTCCAACCAGGATTGTAAGTATTTGAGTAGGGATTATTATTCTTGTTGAACCCCACATAGTTTATAGAGAAAGGATTACCTGGACATTCTTCATAGAGATGCTCCCCTCCACAATAAACACAGCTAGTTGCACCTGGAGGAGCTTGCTCTATAACAGCCACAGTTGACTCGACTGGCGCTGTAGTGGTAACCGCTGTAGCTTTAGAGGTACTCAAGCTCTTTATCATATTGGTGAGAGAAGCGACCTGAGCTGACAGAGCTGAAACTTCACTAATTTCATGGACACCAGCTACCTTTTTCTGAAGAGCTAGCCTTTTTGTGGGCCATTGGTAGCTATTGGTGGCAATGTCATCTATTAATTCACAAGCTTCATTGTAGGAGGTTTTCAGTAGTACACCCCCTGAGGAAGCATCCAGCATCAGTCTGGTATGAGGATCCAATCCATTGTAAAAGGTCTCCATCTGAATAATAACTGATATACCCTGATGGGGACATCTTCTCAACAGTTCTTTCCATCTCTCCCAGGCTTCAAACAGTGTTTCAGAGTCTTTTTGTTTGAATGCAGTAACTTCATTCCTCATTCTTGCATTCTTACTTGGTGGAAAATACTTTTGCCAAGAATTTCTCAGCCATTTCATTCCAAGTATGGATAGAGTTAGGCTCTAGAGAAGTTAACCAGGCCTTTGCTCTATCCTTCAAGGAATAAGGAAAAAGTTTTAACCTGAATACATCATCACTTACCCCTGGAATGATGAAGTTACTGCAGACTTCCAAGAATTGTTTCAAATGCAAGTATGGGTTCTCTTGGGGAGAACCACCAAACTGACCTACTGTCTGGAGCATCTGAAACATCATGGGTTTGAATTCAAATTGAGCCGTTTGAAGAGCAGGTCTGGCTATGCTTGTCTCCATGGTTAGTGGATCAAACACAGTATAGTCCCTCATAGGTCTGTCCCTATCATTTACCATGTCTGCAGGGCCTTGATTTATGAATTGTTGCCTATACCAGTTCTCTTGATCATGCAAGGTAGGAGTGGGGGGATGATGACCTGGGCCCCTTCCTCCTGGGTCAGATCTGCCTCTGCCAGAATTGGTTCTACCACCCTGTGTGGTACCTCTGTCTGAGTTGGTTCTGCCACTGTGTACTGACATAGTGGGTCTGGCTTGTCTTTGTCTTTGAAGTCGTCTTAGTCTCCTGAATCTCCTTTCTGGTTCTGGGTCCAATTCAAATTCTGGTGGTTGGGCCCTGGGCATACGCTATAGCGTTTACCGCTGCAACACCAAGAAACAACACACCCGTGTAAAATTTTCATTAATATTGCTAAAAACTTAAACAATAAAAATTAAATGCAATCCCCGGCAACGGCGCCAAAAACTTGTTGTGCGGAATAGTAGTTTGTGCAAGTATACACAATCGCAACAAGTAATATAATGATAAATAGAGATCGTTCCCACAAGGATTGATGTTAATTTAAGAGTTTAAGAAGTTAGCAATTTAGTGAAACGAACTAAGTAACAAAAAGAAGTTTTGAAGTGTGAACATAACCAGTTGTTGTAAAAACAGTAAGAAAGTAAGAAAGTAAGAAGTGAGTTGGATAGATCTTTGTTATGTAAATTCCCAAGAGTAAGGCGCTATAGCATTAGACGCTGTAGCGTTAAGCACTGTAACGTATGGATTTGTGCCTTTCAGTCACTGACGCTAGGGTTTTGTTACAAGACTCCTATGTCTAGGTTCTAAATAAGTTCACCGTATAATAAAGAACCTACAGCTTTTACTTTATGAACTATTGCTCCCCTATGTCTAGGGTTGAGAACAAGTTGCTTAAATGTCTTTAAACAACCTTTCATTCATATCAACCCTTGAAGTCGAATTGTGGACCATGTCTGTACCCACAAGTTTACTTGTTTTAAGTGGCCACCCCAAAACAAGTTAAAAGCGTTATAACACAAGGATTGAAACACAAACGTCAAAATATTATACTACCATTACTCAAGGTTCATTACAAACTAGGAACAATCCAACTACTAAATGATTAGCTCATGACAAGCATCATCAACACAATGTAAACTAAAAAGCTTATATTACCGTGGGTGAACAAGAGATGAATGGTTGCAAAAGATGCACTCCAATGATTCCAAGTCATACATGGTTGAGAGATGCTATGGCGTGGCTAACCCGTGGGTAAAATGAAGAAAATAAAATAAAAGTAAAGCTTCAAGAATGGAGGGTTAATTGAGGAAAAGTATGTGTCAAGTAGTCTTCTTCCAAGTAAAACTCTCTAAGTCTCCAATGGCCAGTGTTAGATTAGAGAAGAGATAGATAGATATTATCCTAATCTCAAAAGTAAGTAGATATTTACAAAAAAGGGTAATGATTACAATCATCACCAACTATCACATAAGCTCCAATAAAAATACGCCAAGTGTCCTTTTCATCCCACTTGGAGACTTCCGTGTCAGTCAAGAAAGCAGAAGATCAGCTTGATGACTCAGCAAGTAGCAAGTGGCTTCAAGTTTATCTAAGTGACCCACCGCTACATAGCGCTTACCGCTGCAGCACTAACAACACGTTAAAATACTCAAAAGGGCACCATTTGTGCCAAATGCTAGGAAATCAACTCTCAGCCTTATTTATACTTGATAACACATATTCACACCTTAAAGTACTAATATTACTTGAAAACTTGCTTTGATTTACATAATAAGAGCATAATAATCCATAGAAAATATGAGTTATCATTTGTTATGCCTTCCTTTCTCATTAATGACTTATACTGTGGTGTCTTCTCTTCCCATCGATGGTCATTCCGGTGGTGACTCTTTCCCACATATTAATCATTAATGATGACTTATCTTCTCATCGACAGTTATTCCGATGGTGTCTTATGTTGGTTATGACTAACAAATATCGATGCCAGATTTAGTTTAAGGTTTTATGGGGAAAATGTTTTGTTATTGTAATATGCTTAAAAGCTTAGTAAGCTTTAGCTTGAGGGGGAGTGTTAAAATATCAGATATGATTTTCCATATAAATTTGTATTAATTAGGTTTAATTATCCTTAATTGCAATTGATTTCTATTTTCATTATAAATAGATATGAGTGTGCCCTATTATAGACACACAGAGACAATCACAAATTCAAGGGTACAATATGTTATATAAGCTAAATTCTACTTTAGTTCCAGATTGGCTTTTAAATAGTTATGGAAGAAAGAAAGATATATATGTGAAGCACAGAAGAAAGAAAAAAAAAGACAACTCTCACTGATATAAACGATGATAGTGTTACAGAGATAATAAAAAAGGTAGCGAAGCGGGCAATGGAGTAAAAGACTTTGTCAATCATTAAACATGGCATCAAATGATAAGTCTGTCTATCGTGCATTATCATTGCATGATTTTAAAGAAAATGATTCATGGTTGCCAAGAGTGAGTCTATCGTGCATCAAATGATAAGTCTGTTGTTTCGAGAAGCCATAAAGGATTTGACTAAATATGGCACATCTCGTATGAAAGATATTACAGAAGGGCTTACCGATAGAGCAAATAAACATAACCACTGAGCTAGCAACAAAGTATATATGTCTTGGGTATTCTAGTGATTTTGATAGAAGACGGAACTAAATTCGAAGATGGCATTCAAATGTTGACTGAGGTATGGCAGGCAAGGTGCCTTGATCAGGTTTGCAGGCAAAATTTTATTGATGCAAGTGCCTTCGATCCATGGAACAAATGGGTTTCAAGTGAGGGACTTATGCGAATAAGCAACGGTCAACCCAAAGATTGGTTTGCTTCCATCTATGTATAGATGGAAAATTGTAAGTACGAGACTATGAGACTAAGTGCCTATTTGTTTTTTCATTGCTCACCCACCAAATCCTAATCATTTCACTCTTAGCAACTAAACCAAAAACAATACCCCTTACCCCAAGCTACATATATACAAGAAGTTGGACACGCAAAAACATCCAAATATATACAGGATGTAACAAATCATATAGAAAAGGAGGAAGTTTGTCAAAAAAAAAGGAGGAAATATAATTAATGATAAAATCACAATAATAATACTAATTAATCGGTCTATATATATATATATATATTGATAAATATGTATGCAAATTTAAGATCCCATGCTACAATGCAACTAATTAATATCCATGATAAACCAAAGGAACAAAAACTAAAAAAAATGTATGTTGTCTATGCAAAAGTTGATTATAAATTCATGAGATGTTCAATCACTTAGAAAGCGAAAGAGACGATGATGCATTGGATGATGATGGAGCATGAGCTGCAGATGAAGAAGCTCCATGATGATGTTGCCTATGCAAAAGCTCACGAGCCACTGCATGAAGACCAGCATTAGTTGAAGGTTGAGCAGCAGCAGCTAAATATTGACGTGGGTCAATACCCCTCTGTTGCATGGCCCATGGAGTTTGGCCCATTGGATCAAAAAGTGAAGATAAATCATATGTAGCCGGAATAGCCGAGGCGGTTGCGGTAGGTAGGTCGGCCATTGAGAAGGCTGGTGGTGCTGCCACGGCTGCCTGTGGTTGTGGTGGAGGTGGTGGTGGTTGAGATAACTCGGTTGTTGGAGTCAGGTGGCTGTGTAAGTAGGAGAGTTCAGCTTGTAAACTCATCACCTATGAAACAAAAAGAATAAGATGATCAAGAAAAAATATTGATAATTTTTTAAAGAATAATCTCATTCTCTGGTCAAAAAAATAAATAAAGAGTAAACCAATTTCATATGTGATGGTACTAGCTCATGTAATATTTATTTTTTAAATTAGTTACATAAAAATCCAAATATCATGAAATGTATTTAATTTCATCATTTTGGATTTCTAAAGAGAAATTTTAGTGATATTTTTTTTTATAAAATTAATTCAGAATAGAATTTGGAATATATTAATATGATCAGTGTGTCACTGCATGAGTACTTGCTCTTTTTATCAATTTTTTATAAAAAAAATCAATGAATTTATAATAATTAGCTAGATTGCTTACTAGTATCTTTTAGACAATGAGGGAAAACTTGTATGAGGTGTATGACTAAAAGAAAGCTGATGCTATTTTTTGAAAAAGAAAATTGATGAAAAACTTTTCTGGCAAATTCTGAGAAATTGCTAGTTTAGAAATTGCAACAAAATTTTCATATACTCAAAGTAGTTCTTTTATTTTTAAAAACTTGCTTTCTCTTTCAATATTATACTAAAATATTGTCGTTTATGCAACTTGAATTCTAGAAAGAAAAATAAAAACAGACAAAAATAAAATTAGAAATTATAAAAAATACAAAATATTTATTAACATATTTTTAATAAAAGGTGAGAACCTCAAGCTAGGTGTTTTGAGAATAAGGAACCTACAATCACTACAATGCAAGAAAGGCAGACGTGACTTTTTTTTTAGATAAGCAAAAGTATTGAAGAGAGTACATGGGGTACTCTAACCCATGATACAAGTCAATGCAATTCTTAAAGACGCGTGACAACTTTAAACCAACTTTTATAAAATTGAGAGTTTTGTACAAACAAAGTCACTTACTTGGGAAAATAAGCAAACTAACATGATTAATTAAATTTGAAGTAAAAATAGAAAAAAGCCAAGATCAGCATAGTATAATTTGAAGACTAATTACATTGTATAGTAACATTTCTGATTCTGAAAGTGACCAATATCTATATCTATATATATGTATCTATATATTAAGGCATAGGGATTGGCAAATAATTATACTAATCTTAAATTTCTAATACCTTAAGTCAAAAGAAAATGCCAAAAAAATAGTATAGAGACTATGTGAGACTCACCTCACGGTTACACATCCTCATATTTACACACCAAAGTAAACGTATGAGAGTTTCAGTGAAATTGTTTCTATCATATCAAGGTCACCAAAAGGATAAGGGCAAAAAGTGAATTTAATTTTCCCTATCACAAAGTTGCATAACTGAACCTTAAAAACTACTACCGACCATGTCCTTAAAACAAGCAAGAACTAAGGAACTTGATGGACCAAAACATAGACTTCCCATTAGTGTAATAGCCGACCATATCATTTGTTAATCAATTAGTACAAGAGTTATATTGATTTTACTAAAATGTATAGAAACTGTTCCCTAGCTAGTTCCATGGCTTGATAAATCCTTGAATTAAAATTGTTTTCGTCTTTCCCTAAACCTTGCTTTTGTTTCTCTTTTAGAGGGCGCACAAAGCACTACTACAATGTATGCAAAGGCTTTGTTGAAGGTATACATATCTCCTTTATAGACAAAAATAAGATAAAATAAAATAGAAAAACATTCTTATTTATATTATAGTAGATGCATGTGTTACATTCTTATAGTTTCATTTCAATAATAATAATAATAATAATAATAATAATAATAATAATAATAATAATAATAATAATAATAATAATAATAATAATCAATACTAAAAAAATCTCAAATAGTGACGGAAGTTTAGAGACGGACATCGGAAAAATACGTCTCTAATTTCCGTCGTTATTTCAACTTTTTCTCGTAGTGAGTAATAATTATATTACGGTTACAAAATGAGTTTGAAAAGCATCAATGTGACATACGAAAATAGGGTGAAATCCTATTTTCAGTTATTGGCTAAAAAACAAAACAAAATAAATTGGGGCGTTATACATTGAATCATAGGTGGTTTTGCATTATCTGACAAGTTTGATCAAATAGCCAAAAAGAAAATCTTTACACTCACAATCTGACAATTTTCTGAAATTCCATATAAGATGAGACTCAGATGAGTCAAGAACAAATTAAAAGAGGGGTTTTATTAAAAGCTGACCATTTCCTATGATCATTCACCTGGAGAAAAAACTCAAAAAGAAACTGATAATTAAGACAAGCAAACAAACATTTATGATGGATATGCATGATCATCTTCATCTTAATTAAATGTCAAAAAAAAATCTTCAACTTAATTAAATTCATCTTACAAAAATGACATGTTTATTAAATCAACTATAATTTTAGTCAAAAAAAATTAAATCAACTATAATTTTTTTATAAGCAAAGAAAATTTTATTAAACATGTAAATTAACAAGAATTTTAACAAGAATTTCAGCTTAAATCAATAATTAATCTATTACCTGTTGCTGGAGCGCAAAGATGTGTCCAACACAACCATACACAGGATCTCTCAATCTGGATTGTGCTTCATAACAAATGGAGACCACCGCATCAGGCCTTCGATGCATTGGAATTCCAAGAAGGAGTTTGGATACATTGCTAGCCCCAAACACCTTGTGCACCGCAGCAAAGTGGCCCGCACCTTGCTCTGAGTCAAAGTATGGAGCAAAGATGCATCCTTGCACACACTTCCTTCTCAAAAACTTACAAGCCCCACAAGGGCTACCGATGTTACTTCCACCACCACCGTGACCGCCGCTACCACCAGCACCACCACTAGCACCGCTGCTACTAGTTAGACTCATCTTTAGTTTAATGGGGCAATCAATTTTTTTTTTGTTTTAATGTTTATACCTATTTGGGGGAGGTTTTGAAGGACATGTAATAATTAGGTTAAGACAAAAACTAGGGATTTAAGAGGAGGAGGAGGAGGTGGTGGAGAGAAATGGGAAGAAAGAAAGAAGAGGAATGGTTGTGTTTGTAGGAAATTTTGGTGGAGGGTAGTGAGATTTAATGAGGATTTAATAGGAAAGAAAAAGTCTTAAAAGCCACGCGAGGGAGCAAAGGCTTAACCTCCACATTTGGCTACTTGCGTGAAGAAAAAACATAAGATATACTATATAAGCTTTCTAACACATTATTTACCCTCGTCAAATGCTTTTCTTTTCCTCTTTTGTCCTCCTTCCCCTCGTGAATTTATTCAACAAAATGCATGATCCTCTCCATCACACACTTAACACTCTCTCTAGTTGTATATATCATGTGATCGTTGCAAGTTTTGTATTGGGAAGGAAGCTTTGAAATTAGAAAAGTGATGATGTATATCTTAATAGAGGTTTTTGTCCCAAAATAAAGAACGAATTTATAAACTTATTTTTTTTGTTAGGACTATTATATACCGACTACACACGGAGTGTCTCAATGCTTTCAACAAAAAACTAATATCTGCTCGTACTTAGGAGCAAGTTTCGCATTGGCCAACACCGAGTTTGTCGGTTGCGGGAATCAAATTTGGGAGCACCGGGTTGACCCCGTGTCCCAATGTAGCTTATTCCACCGGGCCAATAGTGTTGATTTGTTTATAAATATATTTGAGAGAGAGAGAAACGTGTCAAGGAGAGTGTAAAAATGTGTTTAATTAACTTGTTTTAAGCTGCGTGGAGGGTAAAAGACGCCAACTCTCCTTTTCATGGTTTCTATCAATCACACAACAACATTGTTGAAAATGACCCACCCTTTTGTTTTCATCTTCTTTACAAAATACTACCAAAAAGAAACATAGCCCAAACGAGTTATTGTAGAAAAATGACATCAATGTTAGTATGGAGGCTCCTTTAATTAGGGTAATAAAAGATCCATTATTATGTTCCATTTTTTTAGAGAGAGAGAGAGAGTTGTATATTCCCGGGTTCGAGTCTGGATCCTCATTTTGCGTGTGTAATTTGAGGGTGTGTTAAGAGTCTCACATCGGATGTGGTATGACTTGAATATGAATTTAAAAAAGTGAGAGATATCCCTCACTTTACAAGCCAATTTTGTAAGGTTGAGTTAAGCTCAACCTAAATCTAAGATGATATCAAAGACAATCCAAGATCCGTTGGGCCATCTGCTATCGAGCCACTCGGGTTACACTCTAGTTGTCCAGTCATGGGCGTGAGAGTGTGTTAAGAGTCTCACATGAGATGTGATATGGCCTAAAAAAGAGTATATAAGTGAAAGACATCCCTCACCTTACAAGCCGGTTTTGTAGGATTGAGTTAGGCCAAACCCAAATTTTAAGATGGTATCAAAGCCTATCCAAGATCTGTTGATATGGCCTAAAAAAGATATAAGTGTTAGACATTCCTCACTTTATAAGCCAATTTTGTAGAGTTGAGTTAGACCAACCCAAATTCTAAGAGGGTGGTGTTTATGTCACCCGATAAGATTAGTGGAATTTGGAAATTACTAGAGATAACAAAAAAGAGAATATTTGGGAAACAAAAAGTGTATTTTTTTATTTATTCTATATTTACTTAATTTATATTACACGGAATCCTTATATATTAAGGTTAAATGGTGAAAAACCACACAAATAAACAAATTCCTCTACATATTTTACGTATTTGTACACTCGTCTAGAAAAGGACAAAAATACGTAATGACATTTTCGAAATTTTGATAAAAATATGAGGGCAATTATTTCTGAAAAAGACAAAAACATGTAATGACATTTTGGAAATTTTGGTAAAAACATGAGGGCAATTTCAGGATAAAAAGACAAAAATACCTTACGGTATTTTCAAAATTTTGGTAAAAACATTATGGCAAATATTTGAGGATAAAGACAAAAATAGCTTATGGTATTTTCGAAATTTTGGTAAAAACATAAGGGCAAATATTTCACGATAAAGACAAAAATAGTTGATAACAATTTTGAATTTTTGGCAATAACATGAGGGCAGATATTTCATGATAAAGACAAAAATAATTGATGACATTTTCGAATTTTTGGTAAAAATATGAGGGTATATATTTTGGGTACACCAAACGGCCAAAACTCGTGCCCTTTCTTTTTTCTTTTTCACATTTTAAGCAGTGTGTTTCAGGGTACTTTATAGTTCAGAAAAAAATTTAGCTGTTCAAGCATGCGTAGTTCGTTCCTCATTAACCGATTATGTCAAAAAAGTAATTTAATTTCGTCACAAAATACATAAAGTGTGACACTAAGCAGTGTATTTTGAGGTACTTTGGGTTGGGAAATTTTTTTTGATGTGCAAATACGTGATGGCATTATGTAATAGCATTTTCGAAATTTTAATAAAAACTTGAGGGAAATTATTTCTAGAAAAAGACAAAAACATGTAATGACATTTTGGAAATTTTGGTAAAAACATGAAGACAAATATTTCAGGATAAAGACAACAATAGCTGATGACATTTTCATAAGTTTGGCAAAAAAATGAGGGCATATATTTTAGGATAAAGACAAAAATAGCAGATGGAATTTTTGATTTTTTGGTAAAAACATGAGGGCATATATTTCGTGTACACCAAACGGCCAAAACTCGCGCCCTTTCCTTTTTATCTTTTTCATATTTTAAGCAGTGTGATTCGGGGTACTTTAGAGTTCAGAAAAAAAATTAGTTGTTCAAACATGCGCAGTTCGTTCCTCAATAATCGATCTAGTCGAAAGAATAATTTAATTTCATGACAAAATACATAAAGTGTGACACTAAGCAGTGTGCTTTGAGGTACTTTAGGGTATGAAAGTGGTAATTATAGGCTATGGTGGAAAGTTGAGGAGGATGTAGTGTTTAAACGATTTTTGTGTGATAATGATGCTTTAGAAATAGCTGAGTATGAATTTAAGCTTGCAGCTACAACTAATTTATACATTGAGCACTTTGAACAGTTCGGAAGTGAGACTGAAGTATTGAATAATGAGCAGGGGCAGTTCATATTGAAGGTGAGGATAAGGAAGACAGTGAGGATGAGAAAGATAGTGAGGATGAACACTTAAGGGTATTACATTTGAAGAGAGTGAGGATGAGGGAACCCTTGGCCAAGATGATGGGTTTGATGTCGATCAACAAATACAGTCACCACCCAGAACACCAACCCCATCTATTTTTTCTCCTGGTGGATCATGAGTTGCCGTCAATGGTACTCCTAACAGAATGAAGGCAATTGTAAAGAGAACACCCAAAAAAAGAATTAATGACAGATGTAGTGATCTAGTTGAGGAGTATATGATTGAGGAGTTGGATATTAGTCCCGGATGATGAAGACAAAGAGAAATCGTGATGTCCAAACTATGACAAGCTTAAAGCAGGGGAACTTGACAAGAATTATAAGTTTATGGTTGGTTTAGAATTTAGCATTCTTGTTCGATTTAAAGAGGTAATAGAGAGTGGTCAATTTTAAATGGTAGGAAGATAAAGTTTGTAAAAAATTACAAGAAAAGGGCGAGGGTTGAATGTAATGGAAAAGAAGGTTTTTTAGCCCTTGTAAATAAGGTTGGGTAATTTTTAGAATGAAAAGTTGGGTGGGACACATGTGCTAGGGTCTTAAATAATAGTAATGCTAGGTCAAGGTGGGTGGCAAAGTCAGTGGCTTAAAAACTACAAACCACTAATACTGTGAAGGGGAGAGACATTATGGCTGACCTTAGGGTAAACTAGAAAGCTGTGATTTCGTTTGGTAGAGCTTGGAGGGAAAAACAAATAGTGGAAGGTGATCCAGCCAGGCAATATTCTTTGTTATGGAGGTATGCAACAGAGTTGAGGAGGGCATGTCCTGAAAAAACTTGTAAGATCTTAGTGGAGAGACCAATGCAAACCGTTGAGCCAAGGTTTGGATCTTTCTATTTTACTTTGGTGGGTGCAATAAAGGGTTGTTGAAGGGATGTAGGCCATTTATTGGTGTTGATGGATGTCACCTCAAGACCAACTATGGGGGACAACTTCTACTTGTAGTTGGGAGAGATCCAAATGACCAATATTTCCCATTAGCTTTTAGGGTAGTTGAAACAGAAACTAAAAAGTCTTGGAGATGGTTTATGACACTATTGTTGGAGAATATTGGTAAAGATAGAAGATGTGTATTTATTTCCGACCAACAAAAGATAAAGTCATTATTTAATCCAATCTTTTCATTTTTTGTATATTAAATGATTTAAATTCTGTTTGGTAACATTTTATTTTGCCGTGGGCCTGATACCCGTGTTTCAGGAGATGGGTTCAATCATTAAGCATATGTTATATTTGATGCACTTGTATCAAAACTGCAAGAAGAAATTTGGTGGGGGAACTGTGATCAAGGACCTTATGATGGGGACAACAAAGACAACATACTACCAAGCTTGGGAGAAGAAAATGAAAGAGTTGAAGAAAGTGGATGTGAAGTGTTGGGAGTGGCTAATCACTGTTCCTACAAAGTCTTGGTGTAAGCATTGTAACACCCCCTTCAAATAACTACTATTTATCTTATTTAAAAGAAATCAGAGTTTCCAAAAACCTTTTTTAGTGCAACCGCAAGAGGGTGCCACATTTTAAAACAACGACATATAGCACCAAAATGATTTATTCATAAAGTCATAAAGTGCGTAATACATAGCACCATAGTCAACCATAATATCCTGTTTAGCTCACGTCAACATCAGTGTAAGGCATCGCAGCGGAAAACACCAGTCTCAACATATTAGGTTACATCACCAAGTAAATAGTTTAATAACATCAATTTAAATAAAACAGGAAGCTAAAACGCCCCCCCGGTGCTACGTATCAGAGCTGACTCGACCAACTAGAAAAAGGTATTAGATCACCTTCACTCGCTATCACCTGCACGTTGCCGACATGAGAAGCAACATAAAAGCAGTAGGGTGAGTCTCTTTACATAAATAATAACAAATAAGATGAGCATCATACTAGAGGAGGCAACTAGAAACACCAATACACGACTTCATAAGCATACATCATCATCTTACAACATATATATTATAATCACCAAGGCAACATCGTCAATAATAATCACCAAGAGACATCATCGTCAATAAACATAGGCACTAAGGCATCATCGTCAATAATAATCACCAAGAGACATCATCGTCAATAAACATAGGCACTAAGGCATCATCGTCAATAATAATCACCAAGAGACATCATCGTCAATAAACATAGGCACTAAGGCATCATCGTCAATATCATCAATCTCATCGTCGCTAAACGCAAACCAAAGTCGTAATTCATATCACCAGTCATAAACACGTATGCGCATGAAAATGCAACCCACACCTGGGTATATGCATGATGGTACCATATTCGTCACAATTAAGAGGCCGAAGCCTATTCTTCACAGGAGGCCGAAGCCTATTCTTCACAAGAGGCTGAAGCCTATTCTTCACATTATGCACATGCCATGAGACTCTATATACACATGTGCATTTCATCAAAACACTCACCTGGAGTACTCATCATCATCATCATCAAACACTCATAGAGTGTATTCGTCATAGTCACCATATTAATATCACAACTTCTTCATAAACATCACACTCAAAAATTGGAGTAACGACATTTTTAAATCTTAAGTAACAATACTCCTAAATTTCTAAGTAACAACACATTAAAAAAAATTTAGGTGACAAACCATTTAAATGTAAGTAACTGGACATAAAAATTTAAGTGACAACCTATTTAAAGATGCGAATAGCAACATATTTAAATTTTGGGCAAACATTTCATCACAAATTGTAATCTGTGGTAAGTGGGGCTTAGAGGCCACTTACCACAGATTCCAATTTGTGGAAAGTGGAATCCAAACAGTCACTTACCACAGATTCCAATTTGTGGAAAGTGGAATCCAAACAGTTGGATTAAGTTCTTGTTTAATTGCCTTAAATCTTAAGTAACAATACACTAAAAATAGCGCTTCACTTTTATAAAACAGCAGCACATTTTCTTCATAAAAACAACAACTCTTCTTTAATTATAACAGCAAACAACAACACTATCAATCGGTAGTTTGCAACATTTTCTAGCAAACAGCATACTTTATTTTGATAAACGGCAAAACAGCAACATTTTCTTTGATAAAACAGCCAACAACAACACTATTGGCTTATGGGCATCAACATTTTCTTTTGATAAAACAGCATACAGCAACACTATTAATTTCTGGACAGTAGCATTTCTTTTTATAAAACAGCTTACTGCAACACTATTAATTTTCTGGACAGCAACATTTTCTATTTTCAATTTGTTTGGTATCATTCGAATAATTATAATCATATCACTCAATCACCACATAATTCTCACATACTCAATCAAACTATAACATCCCTTAATTCAATCCCAATTTACTCATTCATAGGTTCTCGTCCCTATACACATGAAATCGAAACTAACTACACCACATTCGCCAAAATCGAAATTCACCTCATCATATCACATGGTAAATCGCATGTCAACACCAACAATTCATCAAAGTAACACCACAATTAATCCAATCTTTTATCCATCTTAACATATACATCTCTAATCATCACAACGCCAAAACCCATAAAACCCACCACATACCCAATTATATTCAATTGAAACGCTCGCCCTTACTCTCAACCATCACGCACAAAACACAACACCACGCAACAACAAGCAACATAGTGCCACAACGCACACGCAGGCAACACGCCACACACCAAATAGCAACATAGTGCCACAACTCCTCAAACACCAATTTCCACACCATTTCATTTAAGCAATTTAACAAACACCTCATATGCATACTTAGTCTCATATTCATATTGACACCAATTGACATAGAATCATCTACAACCACATAGAATTACTAATTTGATTTTTTCAACACATCATCAAACACAAAACAACACACCAATCAATCATTTAAACATCCTAAACCTAACTCATATAGGATAAAAATCTTATAGGTTATTACGAACGAAAGAGAGCCCCCTAACCTTAAACTAGCTTCCACTATGAGCAAGACTTCATCTTCTCTATTTTGAGCTCCAATGGTCAACAATGGTGATTTGTGAAAGATGAAGCAATAGGGTATAAAATTAGTATCAATAGATAGGTCTTAAAAAAATGGGGAAGAATGGTTACTAAATCACTTACATACATGCAATGGTGATGGTGGTCTACCCCCTTCTTCCTCTTCTCCCCTTCGCCTCCTTTCTTTCTCTCCCTCTCGGGTCTCTTCTTTTCCCTCTCTCGCTGTTCTCCTTTTTCCATTCTTCCTTTGTTTCCTTCTTTATTTCTTTATTTCTCTATGGGCCTCCTCAAACCCACTACTAGCCAATCCCCCAATTTTTCTAAATGCAACCCCTTTTCTCTATCTAACATAATACCACTACTAACTAGCAATCAAATACACTAACATATAAATAACACATTTAGGCAATTTAAAATCATCAATTCAAACATAATAAAATGTTGCAAGCCTTAAATAACTCAATTAAATAAATAATTGAAATGCTTTTTTTTGGGGCGTTACAAGCATGCTTTTTCCTATTACCCTAAGTGTGATGTATACAATGTGTGAGTAACATCTCCAAGGCTTTTAACAACAATCTTAGTTGCTAGAGATAAGCTTATTATTAGAATGTGTGAGTGGATTGGGAATTACTTGATGGGTATGATTGCTAACTAAAGGGAAAAACTACTTAAGTGGCTACAAAGAGTGATACCTGATCCTAGGAAGAGGTTAGATAAAGAGGTTGAAGGAAGTGGCAACTGGCCTACTTGGGTTGGAGACCTTGAGTGGCACGTAGTACACATTCTTGGTATTAGGGGATTTTTTGTTGATCTAAGAAAATTAACATGCACTTGTAATTTTTGGCAGTTAGTTGGTATCCCTTGCAGACATGCAGTGGCTGCCTTAGCCTATAGAGATCAACGCCCTGAGGATTTTGGCGATTTATGTTATACTAGGTATAGTTATGGACTTGCATATGATTTTAGTGTAAGTGCTATAAATGGGCAATTGTGGAAGTGGAGGATATGCTACCACCACAATACAAAGAGCCCCTGGTAGGCCAAAGAAATTGAGGAGGGGGCAACCTGATGAGGTACAGGAACCACATACTAAGAAGCTTAAGAGGAGTGGTACCTTATATAGATGCATACAGTGTGACAAATTTGGTCACAATAGCATGGGTACAAGCGCATAGAGATAAACCCAAATGCACAACTCAACTCAGAAAGGTAATCATATATATTGAATGAATTCTTTGTAAGAGCATTTTCATTTATAATGTTGCCGTTGTGTTAAATATTGCTCTTTTTGTTGTAGAGAACACCAAAAAAAGTCGCTGTCCAAGTCGATGGTGTGCAAGATCAAGTAACTACTACTGAAGTTGTGCAAGAACAAGCAACTGCAATTTAACATGTTAATCAAATACCTGCTCAAGAAAAACCTATTGTAACTACTCAAGAGAGACCTGCACCTCCTGTAACTGCAACTAAATATGTTAATCAAGTAGTTGGTCAAGAACAACCCACACATACTCAAGAAAAAGGGTTGTTGTGCCTAGATGAATGACTAAATCTAAAGTAGCAAGAAAGCTGAATTAATCTAAAGAGGGTAAGGTACAATACAAGGATGAGGAAGACTGTATTGCCTTATGTTGGTCATGGCAGTGACCCTAATGAACCTCTGGTAGTTGAGGATGAAGAACCGAGCAATGACAATGGGGAATTAACTTAAGAGAATGTGGTAGATCCAAAGAAGTGAATGAAGACTATTTGGGAGTAATGTATTTTGGTACTTAGGAAGTAATTGTTTGTCTTTGGATGTATTTTATTTATGGTGTGTATTTAATATTATGTTATGGATGTATCGTGACTTGGTCCAACTTATTTTGGTGATATGACATTAATGAAAAAGTTGGTATTTTAGATGTTTATTTGTTGGTCTAAATAATGAATCTGGAACATGTTCCTGTCCCTGTGCACTAGTCCCATGTGCCCAGTGCACTGACATGTTCATGTCCCTGTATACTAGTCCCATGCGCCAGTTGCACTTTGTGCCAACCCTGAATTAAAAACCGAAACAAAATAGATAACTAACAGATTTGCATAGCATTTCATTGATTATAATTAACTTAAACATTACATAGAAGATGATTGGATTGGTCACTAACAATCATCCTAAACCTACCCAATTCATATTACATTGGTTAAAAAACATTTCTAACCTTATTACAATCATAGAAAACTAACTCATTTTTTGCCCAAATAAAAATTCGGATATGCTACAAACACCATCATTAAAATTAGAAAGGTTTGGATCCACTTCATCTTCTTCCTCTCAGGAGACAATGAGTTATTAGTTGAATCACTTAAGTCGAATCACTTAAAAGCCTTCAATTTGGAAATTTTCTTTAAATCCAATTCCTTGAAAATGTCACCACATTTACATTGACAAATTACGGTTGGAGACTCAACCACTTTAGGAATTTCTTGCATTGTTTATGAAGTTGTCACCATGGCCACTCTATCAACATCTAATTGATCTACCCATATAAACAACTTGTAGTTGGTTCTCCTCCACACACAACCAAATAGAACAGATTTAAACTCAAATGCACTAACCAAAATAAATATAGAACTAAAAGGAAGAAAAGAATGAAAAGAAAATAGCTTACCCCCTAATGAACACATTTCCAGAATCTCCTTCATGGGTTTTTATTGGTGTTAGAGATCCATAAACACATGAGTTCTCCACAGCTACAAACAAGGAGTTGGCCTTTCCTTGAGGTTGCACTTGAAGGAGCATTGTTGGTTGCCATTGGGGCTTTGGATGGGTGTGGAAGAATGAAGAGGGAAGAGGGAATTCGTTTGGGATGAAACATTGAAGAAGATGAAGTTGATTTAAGCCCTAATAATCTACGTAGGATGTCCACGTCATGCATCAACTACCGTTGTTACACTTAAACTAACAGTAGGGATCTAATTGGATATGTTTGTTTTTTTGCAAGGGCTAAATTATTTTTTTCGCAGAGACCAAACTAGATCAAAATGATATTTACAAAGACTAAACATATATTTAAGCCTACTCTTTCATTTGGATGGATGCATATGGTTGGACACACAAGCAAGAATGGAACTAGGATTAAATGATTGTGAGGGGTGAATTACAACAATGAAAACTTATCCAAAACATAAGGTAATAGAGAACTTTTGGGTGCTTGTAAAACACACAAAGAGGTCAAATAGATTGCAAATGAGCGAACAAGAAGGACTCACTAGCGTTAAGGTTCTACGAAAAAAAAATATTTTCAAATCACGTGACTACTTGATAATTGATGTTATTTCATTTTCCATTTTTTTTGTGATATTAGTCAATATTATCCTACATCGATTGTTTATTGACTCAGTGATTTCTTTTAGATAAATAATTGGTATTAAAAGGGGCACAAGGGGTGCACCAACCCTTACAACCAATAGGCCTCGTTAAAACCTCAAAGGGCTAAAACCCCATGGGAAAAAGACCCAAGGAGGAAAAAGAGTGCCCCCGAAAGCAACACAAAGCAAAATGACATTAAAATGTTACAATGAGAGAAAGCAGCCCAGCGGACAATTTAGCCAATCCGACCATGTAACTCCACAACTGCGTCCTTTCCTAGCCATAAACCAACTCCAAGCGTTGAACTTCACGTTGTAAAGGATAGACGGAATCGCAGCCACCTCCCCTCTAAACATAATATTGTTCCTTGTTCTCCAAATGTTCCAGGTTACCGCCATCCAAATCAGATGCCTGATTCCTTTCCTCTTCTTCCCCTTCACTAGTTTCCCAAATTCCGTAAAGTTATCCGCCACGTCCACGACCCCACCCTGGGAAACCCCCAACCATTGATTCACAAGTCTCCACACTTCTTTAGTAACATCACACTCAGAAAATACATGAGATGCTGATTCATCTTCCTTAAAACATAGAACACAACACCGATCATGGGCTGATGTTAGGATACCCTTTCTTACTAAGGCATCCCTGGTAGCCAACCTGTTTAGCAATAGTCTCCATGAAAAAATTATGACCTTTGATGGAGCGTCATTTTTCCACAATTTTGTGCATGCCTTCAACTTACGATCCTCCAACGGTAAAAGAAGAAACTAGCCAATCATAGCAGTTTTTCACCGAGAAACCCGCAGTTGCGTCACGCAGCCATATCCATCTGTCAGCGTTATTTCTTTCCGGTTCCACCCCCTGCAGAATGGCCGCGAGCTCCTCAGCCTGTTGCATTTCCTCTCCCAGCAATGTTCCCTCCGGTAGCACCTTCCACACCCACCCTGACGAATTCCATTCTCCCATGTCAGCCACCTTCGCAACTTTGTTACTTGATCGATGAAAGAGGGCAGGGAAGAGATCAGCAAAGGAATCTCTACCCAGCCACACATCCGTCCAAAAACATATTGTTGTGCCTCCTCCTAGATTTTTCCTATTCAGTTCCATAAACCAGTCCCCACCAATGCCATTACCGTTACCCAAAATATTCATGTCCCGCCACCATAACGACGTACGCCCCCACCTACTTCCCAACTCACCGTTCCAACGATTTATGGTGCCATACCTATGCACCAGAATTTTTTTCCACAAGCAAACCTCGTCATCTACTAGATATCTCCACCTCCATTTGGCTAGAAGTGCCAAATTGAAGGCCTCTAAGTTTTTAATACCAAGCCCTCCCCGCTCCTTGGGCAGACAAATCAATTCCCAACTAACCCAAGCAATCTTCTTGTGATCTTCATCACCTCCCCATAAGAACCTTCTTTGTAGCCTTACAATTTCTTCAATTACCTTCTTTGGTGCCTTGTAGAATGAGAAGAAATACAATGGAAGTGATGATAAGACCGAGTTTATAAGAGTCACTCTACCACCGATAGATAGTTGCCGGCATTTCCAACTATTCAATCTAGCCTTGATAGATTCGATTATAGGTTGCCATGTACTCGCCCTTCTCGGATTAGCACCTACCGGGACACCAAAAAATTTGAAAGGAACCGATCCCACTTTGCACGCAAGAAAATGAGAGATACCGTCTAACACTCTTCTTTCAATGTTGATGCCAATAACATTACTCTTTGCGAAATTTACTTTAAGACCCGATGCCAACTCAAAACTTCTCAATATTGATTTAAGACTCCAAATATTTTTGTCTTTTCCATCACAAAAAAATATTGTGTCATCCGCAAACGGTAATAATGAAATCGAAAGTTGTTCACTTACTTGGAATCCTTTGAGGCAATTTGATTCTTCGCCCTTCCGAACTAACCCCGCCAAACCTTCCGCCGCCACAAGAAACAAGAATGGGGATAAAGGGTGGCCTTGCTTTAAGCCTTTTTGGGCCACAAACTCCTCCGATGGGCTACCATTCACCAAGACCGCAATAGAATTAGACGAGACGCATACATTCATCCATCTCCTCCATCTATCATTGAACCCCAATCTCCCTAGCATATAATCAAGATACGTCCAATTAACGGAGTCGTATGCTTTTGCAAAATCAGCCTTCATCACCACACATTCCATTTTATTCCGTTTTGCCAAATCAAGGATTTCATTCACCACTACTACACCGTCCAGGATGTTTCGTCCTGCTAAGAAAGCATTTTGACAATCCGAAATCACATTTTCATTCTTCCCGCCAACACCTTTGCCAAGATTTTGTACAAGCTACCAATGAGAGCTATGGGCCTATATTCCGTAAGCCCCTGTGGATTTTTAATCTTCGGGATAAGCGTAAAAAATGAAGCACTTATTGCTTTTGGTAGTTTCACCTTCCTTTGGAACTCATCAATAAACTTCATAATGTAACCCCCCAAAAATAATTGGCTAATTATTTAATTAATTAAAGGGAATTAAGTTGTGGGAAAAATATTAGAATTAATTAATTTGGAGTTTTATTATATTTAGGAGGTGTTTAAGTGAGTAGGAGTGGTGGAAGTAATTGAGGGGGGGGGGGGGGTGCAAATAAGAGGCCATTAGTGGGCCTAGGGTTAAATGAAAATAAAAGAAATGAATTGAAAGAGAGAAAGAGGGATCGGCTGAGGGAGAGAGACAGAACCAAGAAAAGAAAGAAAGAAAACCGTGAGAGAGAAGAAGGAGAAGGAAGGGATCGCGAGTAAGAGAAGAGCTGCTGCTGTGTGTACGTGGTGCTTCGTGAAGGGGGTCTTCATCTTCTCCAAGTTGCTAAGGTAAGGGGAGTCTCGCATTATAAGGGTTTATATAATGGTTAGTATGTAGGAGGGTAGTTCTATGATGCCTAGGAGGTATTTGTTATTATGTTTGAATGAAATAGGATGTTTGAATGTGTTGTTAAAGTCGTTGGTTGTTAAATTCGTTTGATGATTGAGGATGTTTAATTGATTGATTTGGCGTGTATTGTGTTTGTAAAATGTTGAGATGTAGTGCGTGACACTGTTTCGGTTTTCGTGAAACTGGGACTGTTCGGCCAGTCCAAAAATTTCGTGTTTAATTGTTCGTGAAAATAGATTTCACGCCGGTCGTTTTGGTGCCGGTTTCGTTCGATTTGGATTTGTGTAGCTCTAGTTATAGGCTCTACAAGTTAGGTTAATAATCTGGGAGCATTCTGGACATAGGTTCTGTATTTTTTAAAACTGGAAACCTTTCGTTTGTCCAAAAATTATGGGACATATTTTGTTAGGAAATAGACTTAATTCTGGTCATTTTGGCACTGGTTTGGTTAAATTTGGATTTGTGTAGCTTAAGTTACGAGTCTCCAAAGTTAGGTTAAATTTCTGGAAGTAATCTGTGAATAGGTTCGGTTTTTGCAAGTTTTGTGTTCTCAATTGAATTTCGTTTTGAATGATTCTCGTTTAGTTAGAAAATAGACTGAATTCTCTACAAAGTAGGCACTGGTTCCACCGAATTTCATTAAGAAATGAGAAAGAAAAATTGGTCGCAAGTTGCGTAAGGAATTCTGTCTAAGTCGCTGCTTTCCAAATGTTGCTGCTGCTGTTTTGTATAGGAATATTGTTGCTGTTGCTGTTTTTTATAAAATACTCTTGCTGTGCTGTTTTCAGAAAAATGCCCTTGCCGTGCTGTTATCAGAAAAATGCCCTTGCTGTGCTGTTTTCAGAAAAATGCTCTTGCTGTTGCTGTGTTGTTTTTACCGCTGTTTTGCAATTTAATGTTGCTATCTTCGAGCTGTTTTTACTGTTGTTTCTGCAACCTAATGTTGCTGTTTTAAACGGTTTTGCTGCTGTTTTTGCAAATTGATGTCACTGTTTTCATGTCATTTTATTGCTGTTTTATAACAGAACATGTTGCTATATTTTTGAAATAAATGGTGCTGTTCCCTTATATTTAAAATGCTGTTTCCTCAATTTAAATATGTTGTTTACTCAAAATTTAAAGTGTTGTGTTCTCAATTTAAAAATGTTGTTTTCTTGAAATTAAAGGTGTTGTTTCTTGAATGTAAAGGTGCTGTTTGTCACAATTTAAAGTGCTGTTTTCTTAAAATTTAAAGAGCTGTTTTCTTCAACTTAATTGGTGCTGTTCCCTTATATTTAAAATGCTGTTTCCTCAATTTAAATATGTTGTTTACTCAAATTTAAAGTGCTGTGTTCTCAATTTAAAAATGTTGTTTTCTTGAAATTAAAGGTGTTGTTTCTTGAATGTAAATGTGTTGTTTCGTCATAGTTTAAAGTGCTATTTTCCCTATCTCCAAGTGGTTGTAGTTACAATAATATCTGCCGTCCTTATGTTGCGATACCCAATGTATATGACTAATGATAGATATAACGACGTGTCAATTGTGCCAAGTTACCTATGATGATGATGTGGATGTGATGTGAACGTGTTGTGTGTCGATTAAATGATGATGTGAAGTTGATGTGAGTGTGTTGTGTGCTGATTAAATGATGATGTGAAGTTGATGTGAGTGTGTTGTGTGCTGACTAAATGATGATGCGAAGTTGATATGTGTGTCTTTATGACCAAAGTGATGATAATTATATTGTTGGGTCGGTTATGGCCAAAAGCGACGTTGATGAAGTTGTGTCATGATATATGACTTGTTGATGCTGTTGATTGATTTGGTGAGTGATGCATAATGTCCCATACATGTCATGCTGCATTTATTGCGACGATGTGGGCTGCGGCCGGAGCTATGCTCAAAGCGACGATTGTGCCCTCAAGGCTTATTTTGGTGATGGATCCTCATGCATATACCCGGCGACGTGGGTTGCATTTTCATACATATGCATAAAGACGACGTAGTTGCTTGTTGATGTGCTTTTGGTGTTGTTTGCCGATGTTGTTCTGTGATGGTTGAAATGCGACGTTAAGTGTGCTATGGTAGTTATAGATATTGTCCTCTAATATATTGACTATTATATATGCCTTTATGCTGTTAGAAGACTCACCCTTTTCTGTTTGAATGTTACTTCTACGTGGGTAACGTGCAGGTAGACGCGTGTGAAGGACTTTTCTTCCTTCCTCTATCGAGTCGTGTCGTTTGCTCTGATACGTAGCACCTGGGGGGAAACGAACGTTAATTTTTAGTTGTCTTATTATGACTGTTGCCTTTACTATTTGATGTTCCTTTGAAACCGTTTTATTGGAGACGTTTGAGATGACATTTTGAGAGGTTGTTTTATTTCTGCTACGTGATGATTGAACTTATAAAGTGCTACGTATTACCCTTCTGTTAAAAGGCGATTTTGAACTTTTGGATTTGCGAAATGTCGAACGTGACGCCCCTTGCATGCTTAGTTTTTTTTAAAAATTCCGCACTCTGATGTTACTAAAATAAATGGGTAGAAAGGGGTGTTACACATAACCTCCGGACTATTAATCTCCCAGCAACTCTTAAAGAAATTAAGGTTGAAGCCATCCGGCCCCGGGCATTTGTTGCCATCGCACTCCCACACAGTTTCCTTGACTTCATCAATGGTTATCGGCGCTGTGAGAAAATCATTATCCTCCCTCGTTATTTGCTTAAACGGATACCATCAAGTTTCGGTCTTGCAAATGTTTCTTCTTTGTAGCTCTTCTCAAAGTGGTCCTTTACCGCTAACTTTATACCATCCACATCCTCCACCCATTCCTCATTCACCTTCAGCTTAAGAATTTGTGTTCTTTGCCGATTGCCTCTTACACAAGAATGGAAGAATCTACTATTAGAGTCCCCCTCAGCCAACCACCTTACCCTAGACTTTTGGGCCAAAAGGCTTTCTTTGGCATGGAGTTCACTCCAGAATTGGGCACTAAGAGCTTTCCTTTGAGTTTCATTAGAATGCCCACCTAGAGTAGCAGCCTCCTCCAATGCATTCAGTTGTTGCACAACTTTCTCCATCTGTAAATCTTTGATGACGAACACCTCACGATTCCATCCTTTCAATTTACCTTTCAACCATTTGAGTTTTTCTTTAATAACGTAGTCGCCCCTACCACTCACTACACATGACTCCCACTCCTCCTTCACAAACTGCGCGAAACCTGCATGCTCAAGCCAACAATTATTGAATCTAAAGGGCTTCGGTCCCCAGTTCAACGTAGAACACATCAACCATACCGGGCAATGGTCAGAAATGTCCCGGTCTCCCACCCACTGCGCTGAAATGTTCCAACTTGTCACCAATCCCCCGGACACCAATATTCTGTCAATACGGCTTGCTCTCCCATTTGAGCCAAAACAAGTGAATTTTTTGCCAAGGGTTGGCACATCAACCAACCCCATATCCTCCATGAAAGACGCAAATTCCCTCATCTCGGCAGCGCTAAAGCTGGCTGAGTCCCCCGTTCTTTCCTCTTGTGACATGATTGCATTAAAGTCTCCTGCTATACACCAATCACCCTCAGCAAACTCCTCTTTCAACTTCCTTAAACTATCCCATAAGCATATTTTTCCAGCCATGTTGCATTCTGAATAAACATTCACTAAGTAGCATACTCTGCCTTCCGACAACGCTCCCACCCCCACGAAGTGCTCTCCTGTGAACGAAAATTGTACATCCATACATCCTTCCTTCCATACACATAAAAGTCCCCCGGATTGCCCACTAGCATCCTTACTAACCCATTCAAAATTTGAATTAGGCCAAATACTTCCTATCATTCTTCTTGTTAAGGTGCTGCTCTTTGTCTCCTGAAACATACAAAAATCAAAATTACCTGTAGTAATAAGTTTCTTGAGGTGTCTTCACTTGGCAGCACCTCCCCACCCTCGCATGTTTAATGTCCATACAATCATTGAGAAGAGTTGTGTTGCCCCTTCTTTGATATCACACCCTGGTCACGATGCTCCAAGGCCAATATCTTGCTTCTATATTCATTGTCCTGGGCATCACCGGTTACCCCTAAGGCGTCTTTTGCGATGCTCCATACCTTCGCTGTCAATTGAACCTCATGTTCACCCATGTTCCTTCCGTTCGCAACTCGAATCTCTGTGTCCCCAATTGAAATTATTCCAATCGATGCCTCCACCAACCCCTCATTCGCTGAGATGGAGAGGGAAGTTTCAGGGACATTGCGCACTACGCCCCCAGAGATTTCAAGGGGCACCGACTTCGACAGGTTAAGGGACGGGATCATCTTTCTACCACCTTCTTTAACTATCCCAATTGTTACTCCCACTCCACCACCATCATTTTTGCTCATTTGCCCTCATTTACTTTTTTTCCCCTTCTTCCTACTCCTTCCTTTGATTACTTTTATGTTTCCGGTATCATGACATTCCAAAGGACCTTTTCCTTTATTAACCGTGCTAGGCCCTACAACGTTGTTTGGAGGGATCTCTGCTTGATAGGCCGCACCGAGTGGCCCATTTTCCACTGGATATGATGTAGTTTCAATTAAGATCCCCCCATTATTCGGTCCACGTTCATCCAGCCACTCCTCCACTACCTCACAACTTTGACCTTCTACATCTGGTGACCCCACACCTTCAAAACCAGTCAGCATTGTTTTTTGATTTATCCTATAAGACATACTTCCCCCATGCGCCGTAACCTTGATTGAACCCTCATCATTCCTTTTGATTTCCAAGGTTGCCTTTTCCACATCCACCTCAGGATTAGTGCTTCCCCCGGATCCCAATACGGTACCTTCGACAATGGAGAAGTTGTCTGCGTCGCTTGGCCTACCTTGATCCTCTTCATCTTTCGACTCCGGCACAAATTCGTCCACCTGAAACAATGGGGGACCGTTCGTCACATTCGCTATTGTCATCTGAGTCAGAGGTAAACTCCTCATTATTCCTCAAGATTGGTTGAGTTAAGCCATTCCAGTGCATAGGGCCACACCACTCCTCAAGCACCTTAATGTGAAATAAATATCCATTGATTTGTGCATGAACCACCATGTTGAATACATCATAGTGATTCGTTCGAACCATGATTCTCCCCACATCCATTGAGCTCTTCTTTCTCGTGTTTTCATCAACACCAAGATACACACCAAATCTACGAGCAAGAGCCTGAAAAAATTCCGTATTCCAAGCATGCACCGGAATCCCATGACATCTCACCCATACGACCCTCTCTTGGTCCAACTCCGAAAGGCACCACTTTCTTATAACTCTGAACCTCTCTAGCAACCAATTCGCATCTGAAATGATCGCCGGAATCATACCCTCTTCAAGCGCTTCTAAGAGGACAAGATTTGCCCCAAGTGGGGTGCATTTGATGGAGAATATCCCTTGCATATTGAACCATTCTTGAGCCATATGCGAACTTCCCGCATTCCTCAACTCCCTTACGTACATCTTCTTGAAACGGTTCATCTCATCCTCCGGCACTTCGTAGCAGAGATCATAGAGATTCTCTTTCTTGAAATAAACAATTTTCTGATGTTGCCCTTCCGGTCGCACCCCCCTTCGTTCGTTTCTTCTTCCCCAAGTTACCTTTCGCTCCTCCATATGCGCCGTACGGTTCTCCCTGTTTCCCTTCCTCCCTTCGAATTGCGTTTTCTCCACTACCTTCCACACCTTTCTAATACGTTGATTGACCTCCCTTCTCTCCAACCGTTGGATTCCTCCTTCTGAGTCTTGCATCTTTCTTGGAAAATCTTGCATCGATCTTTGAAATCTTGGAACATTAACGAAGATCTTCTTGGCACCAATGATTATGTTGTCAAGTTTCACTGCAAACCACTTGGGATCCTTGACGTTGCGAAACCTAGCGAACTCGAATCCGAGTCCCCTTTGGTTCCTCTTGGGTGGGATAACAACTTCCACCACATCACCATAGTAGGAGAACGCCTTGAGCATCTCTTTTGCTCCATGCGAATCATGGATTTGTGAGAAAAAGAAAGAGCAAGTTCCTTCATTACTTCCATTCCAATTCATGCATGCTATATCCATTCTCCCGTGATGAGCAAGTTCCTTCATTACTTCCATTCCAAGTTCCTTAATAACATACTTTATTAATTCAAATAGACACGTTGAATACACTACTACAAGAAAATCAACGATTTGCGATGGCGATTTCCGTCGCAAATGCAGCAAGTTTCGTCGCAAATTGATGTTTTCGACGAATTTTCCGACGGACAAAAATCCGTCGCAAAATCGCTCGTCGCAAATCATTTCCGGTGGATTATTTTGTCGCAAATGTTTCCGTCGCAAAGTCGTCGGAAATCCGTCGTAAATATCCGTGGCAAAGTCGTCGCAAACTCTGACACATTTTCGTCGCAAATCCGTTTCGCAAATTTAAAAAAAAAACTAAAAAAAATTAAATCCAACAGTGGTCCTTATACCCTCACTAAACAAAACTTCTATTGCAATTCCTTCTCTTATACACTAGTAATTATCATCGAGACAAAATTTAGATTTAGATAAACAAACAATGTAGTCCTTGGGTAAGAAATATCACAGTGGACTGATTCAAAGCTCCCACGTTTTAAATGCACAACTAATAAGTCAATTTCTATCAAAGATCGACAAATTATATACTTTAAATATATATTTATATAACCTACATTCCAGCCGGAGACAGAGAAAAGTGCAAATGAAAAATATTAATCATTCAAACTTCAACTAGCATACATCAGATTAAAAATCACAGTAGTGACTGAACAAGTCAATTATCAACAATATCAGTTTCCATACAAGTAACTGGGAGTGGAATAGAGTGAACAAGATAGACTAGAGCTGTCACTTTAATATGTTGGCCCAGGTTTTCAACTAGATTTGAGTTACCTAACTACTGATGATTTCAAAATTCAGTTATATCAGAATTTTATCACATGATATCCTGATAAATACCACTATGTTTAAGGCTAAAATATAAAGCACAAATGCCGACCTAAGTAGCATAAGTCTCTGCTGGCTTTCAGTTCTGCCTGCAGAATGGTAAGGAAGCCTCTGACGACCTTCATAGTTTGACAAACCATGTAGCTTATCAGAGGAGCTTCCTGGCAATAGCATTGTTCACCTCTGAATTGTGTCTGAAAGCAAGAAAGGAAGACGGTTAATTAGACACTTCTCCAGAATATAACTAGATACCAAAAAGTAACATGCATATGATCATTCAGACTGTTACTATATGGCCATTTTCTTCTCTCTTTGTACCAAGATGCTTCTCTTAAGTGTGTGAAATTAGTGGCAACATTAACACAGCAAAAAAATCTAATAACAAATAACATTTAGGCATTGACAAGCTACAGGGATTTCTAAGTGTGTCCAAGGAGTTCTCCTAAAGATGCACTTAAAAGAAAGAGGAGATAAATAAAATAGAAACTACATCAAATCAAAAGAGCAGCCATGCAAAACACAGTATGCAAGGCAAATTGATTGCATCAAGAGATACCACATAGCATTTGGTCAAAAAAAAAGAATGCCACATAGCAAAAGCAACAAAACAGAGGTAACATTTATTTGTAAGACACAAATTCACTAAAACCTTAGAACATTCTGGTTAGAACTAACATGAGAGAAGATGATGTGCAACATAAGTGTTGCTATTAGATGACTTTATGATTGCTCAAGTCCTCAACCTACCCAAAGGGAAAACTATTTTGCTACAGAAGTATGTGATTGCTCAAACATATACAATTCTTTCAAGTCATTCAATCCAAAGACAATTGCAAAGGGAACAAACAACAAAGAAAGTACCTAGCAGATTTTCAGCAAGAAAGTACTCCTGAAAGGAAGGAGTTAAATGGAAATGATCCCACCAATATTGACTTTCAAAATCACACACACCTCATCTTTTTCTAGCTTTGTAAACCCGAAGTTGCTGTTGGTCCACATGGATTCAGCTTCCTTTGCAGCTGGTAGGACATACTGTCTCACTTTTAATGAAGTAAGTTTCCTCTCAATCAAGGAATGCAGGCAACGGAAGTAACCCTAAACAAAAAACAAGAAATTTTTAGGCACATATATAATTGCTCAAATTTAATAACACTAAGGACTTAACTCTGAAGTAAATAAACTAAATAACCTGTCCTTCAACCGAAGAAAATAACACACATAATTGCCAAGCTTTATGGTTTAAACTCAAACTTATTAAGAGAAAAATCGATAATATGAACAGACTCAGTGCCTATGCAAACAACTCACTAAGCTTCGATGTTGGAGCCACACATTTAAAACATTCCAATTCAACTGAAATCCTAGAGGACACAATACTATGAATGAACCTTTCAAATCCTAGTAGAATATCCCCAAATTAGTGAAAAATAAGAGATCAATTTATGCATAAACAAACAATAAACAAATGTGCAGCCTAAGGATTTTGCCAAACTGTTGTAGGAACTTGTGCTGCAAGCACTCTTGGATCTGGCACTGTATAGTCTCTACTTTTGTCACAGAAAGCCTAAAACCAAAAAACATATGACACTAACATTAGACCCAGAAATCCATTCAAATGTCATAAACAAAAAATTAGCATAAAAGGTCAAACAAGTGTCAAGAAGCATACATTTAAGAATCAAATGTCTTTCCGAACAAGAAAGTGTCCACATTGCTTCTAAGGATATCTTAAATTTGTTTCCCCTCATGAAAATTAGAAAATGCCCATTATTATATACCTTTACATTGAGATCAGTATGACGAGAGTATGTAAGATGAAGCTTACAATAGCCACCATCATATATGCAATGCCCCTCTAAAGCTTCTCTGGCAGTTGCTGCCGTTGTGACGTCTGCAAAAAATTGTTTACACGTGATCAAGAACAAAACAAATGCTTTGTCCATAAACAGGGTAACTGGAAAGCTAGCCTTGCAGGTGTTCAGTTCCCTCCCCTGCAAGGCTGCAACTCAATGCAGAGTAATGTCATATGAAATGTACCCTAATCTACAAGATTCCGATACATGAAAAGTCTGGAATAAAAAAAATTGATGAAAAAATAAAATATTATTAGAATGCAATAAAAAGGTAATGAGCTAATATCAGAGATCCTCCTCAAATGACATAAAGAAAATAGCACGACTAGACAAAGAGGCTAAAAGATGCTACGACAACTAGTTTCCTTTTCATAACAATAATGGACATAGCTCAAAAATAACATTTAATATATTCCAAAACCATAGAGAAGTACCATGATTATATTTATTCATTAGCAAAAAATATCACCCATTTTTAACATTGAAAGCAATTGGTTAATGAAATAATCCGCAACAAAGAACAAAAAATGGATAGAATTGATATGAAATGATCAAAACAACTGAAAAACAGACCATGGGTTATCATTCAATCAAAACACTAGTGCACGAGCATTAAGCACACAAGGAACCTCAAAATCCAATGACAAGAAAACTAAGGAAATTGGCATATATATATATATATATAGGCTTAAATATGTTTTAGGCCCCTGCAAATATAGGGTGTTTTGGTTTAAGCCCCTGCAAAAAAATTTTTTTTGTTAAAAGCCCTTGCAAAATGAAATATTTTGTTATAAGCCCTTCTCAACATATCCAGCAATCATAGCATTCCATGTTAAGACTAACATTTTAGTCATAGAAGGGCTTATAACAAAATATGTCATTTTGCAAGGGCTTTTAACAAAAAAAAAAATTTGCAGGGGCTTAAACCAAAACACCCTATATTTGCAGGGGCCTAAAACATATTTAAGCCTATATATATATAACAATGGGACATAGTGCACATGCTCAAGAACTAACAGTCAAATAGGATTGATACCGGGGTATTGAATCAGTGCCTGAGTTTGACCATTCTTTTCGAACATAGCAATTTTCTGGACAGTACCAAATGAAGAGAACTCATGTAAGATAGACAATCAATATAGAGTATAATCCACACACAAATATGGACATTTTAATGCAAATGTAAATTCTCACTGTGTGGAGGACATCAACTGTCACAACATACTGCATATTTTCAATGGAAGCCAAAAGCACATTGCTTTCAGGTTCTCTCCTCTTCCCATCAGGACCAAAAGCAGGCTGAAGATTATAAATGGTTAGCACGTACTCAAATAGCATAAGCAAAAGTTATTAAAGATTGAAACAATAAAACACCTGTGCTGCCCCCTCAATAGCAATGATTGACAGGAAGCATAGGATTTGTGTAGTCCCTGAAAAGTCATGGAAAAAATCAATACTATAAGCCATTGACGAAATTAACATGTTAAAGAGAAACTTCTATAAAATAAAAATATAGTAGTGCACTGTACACATTGAATAAAAATTGGTATGCCTGAACCAGGTTTTAAATGAATTGATTACATTAAACATATTAAACATGTGTAGCAAGGAGTTTTGGCAGAAGAAATAGAGTTGCTGCCATGTGGCTATGAAGATACAGGTTCAGGTCATGGAATAAGTCCCTTGCAAATGCAAGACCCTTCCCTGGACCCAACCATTGTCCTTGCCTTGTTAAGGAAGATGATGAAAATACATAAAGCCATTAAAATTTATGAGAAATTCGAATTACGAATTTGACCTAGACATAAACAAAGAGAGAAATTGATTTCTCACCACTTGTATTTCAGTTTGCTTCTGTTCCTTCCTCGTTTTCAGTCAGCGAAATCGGGACTGGATTTTGCCCTAGGATTTCAATAGAAAGGGGAAAACGGGGTTAGGGTTTTGAATCAACCAAAATTTGTGGCTTTTGAGTCAAATAGAAGAAAACCGTACTCACCCTTTAAGAAGAAGAAGAGAGGAGAGGCGAGAGGCGACTGAGAGAAGGAGAACGGCGACGGCCGGAAGAGGGAGAGGGAGAACGAGAGACTGTCTTCAAGCTGTGGAGCACGTTTAGCGATGGAAGAAGGCGGTGGAGGGTGGTGGAGGGCGGAGGAGAATGAGGGAGAGAACGAAAGATTGGATTTTTGTTTCGCGAAGGAGAGTGAGTGAGTGAGGTTTGCTGAAAATGAGAGGGTTCGAGGGGAGGGGGTTGTGTTTTAACTGGGTATTTTCGTTTGCGATGGATTTTAAGCGTTTTCCGACGAAAATTTCCGTCGGAAATTAGCGACGGAAAACGTTTTCGTCGGAAACGTAAGCAGGAATTTTAGCGCCTCTATTTCTGAACATTTTCGTCGCGAATCCATCGCAAATAGCGACGGACAGTTTCTCGTCGCAAATTTTCGCAGGAAATCAGAGTTATTCTTGTATTCCTATGTCAAAAACAAAATCCACTTCTTATTCTTTTTATTACATGTAGAAATAAGTAAATAAAAGAGTTAAGATTGGAGTACCATGCATTAAAAAAATTGAAAATTAAAGAGGGGATGGAACCCCTACAGCCACTAATGTGGCTCTGTGTAACACCCCGGAATTTTTATCGAGTAAAAACACCCAAGTGCACCATCCCTAAAAACATCAGAGATATATTTCCTGTTTAACATATTGAACACCACTATAAAGTTTTTCGCCGATTAATAACAAAACTGTCTTAATCAACACATAAGACCGTAACGGTTCCATTGTCATACCCCAATTTTGTCCGGCTTAGGTCAAAACCCTAATTTTTCACAAAAATAAATAAACTGAGGAGTGAGGAGCATTATGCATTGCATTTTTAAGTCCTAAAAGTCATTCCAGAGCTCTTAAAATCATTTTTAGAGTTGAAATGCACTTTCTGGATAAATTAGAGTTTTAGGGTCAAAAAGGCCATTTATTGATCATTATTAATTTTTGGCACCCAAAAACATTTTTCTTAATTTTTAGGAATTTTAGAAAATAAAATAGTGCATATTTTTGCATTTTTGGGCATTTGAATAAAAGCAAATTAATTATTTTTGGACCAAGACCAGGTCAAGGACGTGGCATACATGTTACTCTACCAAGGGTAATTTTTGTATAATTTTTGGAAAGAAAATTCTAGTCCAAAATAATTAAAAATGCATTTTCCCCGTTTTTAGTGCATAAAAAACCCAAAAAAGACCATTAAATATTCCCCAATTACTAAATGACAATTTTTATTGTCTAGAATAATTAGAGGGAATATTTTATGGTGCTCAAATATATGTGACACATTTTCAATAGGTGCACTATCATTTGTATGCCCAAAAATTCAAAATTCAAATAAAAAAGTACAAAGTGTCCTCAATAAGACAAAAGACCAAAAACAAGTTTTTTTTTTCCTCCTCTCCCTCCACAATTTCGAATTCTCTCTCTCTCTCTCTCTCTCTCTCTCACAATTTCTTCCACACTCTTCTGTTGTACAATTTATTCCTTAAGAATATTCTTGTACTATCCTTAACTTTTCCCTTTTTGGTGACCATCACTCACTCCCACATAGATTCATGCCCTCTTTTGTAAATTACCCCACCCTCTCACACTCACTCCTTCATAAGAAATTGCAAACTTACTTAAAATAGAACATCCTATTCCTATTCTACCCTTAACCCTAATTTCACCCAAGACCATATATAAGCCTACTCTCCCAAAATACAAAAAGAGGAGCTCATTTTTTGCACAAACCTCTCCTTCCTCCTTGCTTGGCCGAAGCTACACCCTCTCCCTCTCCTCCATTTTTTTTTATCTTTCTTCATCCAAACACCACCAATCCATCTCCCCTTCATTCCTCTCTCACATACTACTTCCATTCTCCACTAAAACTCAAGAACTTTCATCAAGAGGGGCTGATCTTCATTTTGGCGTGGGTTCTTTGTTGGTGTCCTTGGTTGGTTTGTGTTCTTGCTCTCCATTTCTTGCATAATCTAGCTAGGATCTAAGGTATACTCTAAAACCCTTGCATCATCTTCAACCTTTTTGCATTAAAACCCATTTTCCTCTTCATTTTTCATTTCGCATATCATTATCATTTTGTTTAAAATGTAGTTTGTTGTTGTTGGTGAGAGGAGCCTTAAACACTATTGACAAGCACTTAGGGAGGCTTGGGTGTTTAAGGTGCCTCTCACCCTTGAATAATTGGTTTCATGTTGTTTTGTGTTAATTTCTTATATTTTTTGTGAAATAAAATGTGAATCCATGCTTGTTTGGTTCGCATACTATGATTAATGTGTTCTTAAGCTAATTTTGTTGTTCCTCTTTGCTTGATGATGTACAATCTTGGCATTGGTATTTGATTTTGGTGTTAAATGTTATTTTCAACATATTTCACTTGCAAATATTTGTTGATGATCTAGCAAGATGATTCCTACTTGTGCTTTGTGCACTTTATGTTAAGTAGTTGAAGATTGCTAGATGTGATTCAACCTTGTTCATGTGTTCTCTTATTTAGTCTTATTTTAATGTGCTTATTGTTAATTGTGGATGATAGGCAAGTTGATTCTCACTAGTGCCTAGTGCATTTTTCTCAAAGTGAGAGGATTGCTCTATGTGATTCAACTTTGTTTATGTTTTCTTTTATTTAAGTCTTGTTTTAATTTGCTTATCGTGAATTGTGGATGATAGGCAAGTTGATTCTCACTAGTGCCTAGTGCACTTTTCTCAAAGTGAGAGGATTGCTCTATATGATTCAACTTTGTTTATGTGTTCTTTTATTTAAGTCTTGTTTTAATTTGCTTATTGTGAGTTGTGGATGATAGGCAAGTTGATTCTCACTAATGCCTAGTGCATTTTTCTCAAAGTGAGAGGGTTGCCCTATGCGATTCAGCTTTGTTCTAATGTTTATTTATTTGTTCTTATATTCTAGTTTGATCATTGTTCATTGTTGATGATAAATCATGTGACTCCCACTTGTGCCCAGGGCATCATATTTTAAGTGGTGAAGATGGTTTTAGATGATTCAACCTTCCTCTTGTAATTTTTTTTTAATGAATAAAAGATGAGATTGTAGGTTTATGGTTTAGGGTTCGTGAGGTATTGCAAGGGATAAGTTACCCAAAACCTTGATGCTCCCTCCTCTTTGATTGTGTTATTAACTTTTGGGCATTTGTTCATATTATTGATTGCAAAGGATAGGCTTACCCTAGTCTTGATGCAATTCCTTTTGTTCTTGTTATTGAGAAATCATTGCTCACATGTTCACTAGCTTAACTAAGATCATTCTATGCCTGTGATCAATTTTTTAATTGCTCTTGATGCAACTTAAATGTCTTGATTTAATTGTGTGCCATCCTCTCCACTTGTATGACATCCTAATGAAGACGTAAGCCTACTTGCTTGTTGTAGCATAGAGTCATTAGGGTAAATACACTCTTTCTTACACACACACACACACACACATTTGTCTTGAGAACCTTACTTTGCATCCTTGACATTTGAATCTTTGATTGTATTGGCATGTTTAGTCTTAGTTGACGTTCAACAAATGCATGATTGCTCGATTAACGAATGTGCTTGAACTTTATAACCAATCTTTGATAATAACTTCACTCTTTCCCAAAAACCTTTCAAACTCTTTTCTAACCAATGCAAGTTATTAGTGACTATCACCCAAAGCCTTTGCTTGTTTGATTGTCATGAACGCTATCAAGAGTTATTAGTAATGATCACTCAAAGCCTTTGCTTGCTTGGTCATTATGAAAACTTTTCCTTTTTCCAAACCCTTTCAAAAGCATTTTCATTTTCAAATTAGAACTACGTCGCTTTGATTCCCATTTGGGATACGTAGGAGCGAGTCTCGTTCTCGTCAAGCGCAGCAAATAAAAGTCATTTTAGCAATCAAAAACTAGTATTTGCGTAACAAAGAGAATCATTTCTACAAGCTAGAATCATTTTCAAACCCATCGTTGCCAGTGGTTAATCAGAACATTTGCTCGTCTAGCCATTGGTAGCGATGTCTTTTCCCCCCAAAGAACAATAAGCGGTGATCACCCATAGCTTTTGTTAGTTTGATCATCCGTGCTAATCAATCTCTTTCGAAAACCATTTTCAAAAGAGCAAATAAAAAACGAGTTGCTACTAATAGTCAATCAGAACCCTTGTTCGTCTGACTGGCGGTGGTGACTCTCATTTTCAAGAACACTTAGCGGTGATTACCCATAACCTTGGTTAGTTTAATCATTCACTAAATGCTCGTCCTATTTCGAAAACTCACTAAAAAGACAAAAGACAAAAACCTTTTCAAAGAATAGACAAGCCTAGAACTACGTAGCCTTTGATTCTCTACCAAGAGATACGTAGGAGCAGGGTCATACCCCCGTCAAGCGCAAAAATAAACAATTTCCCTCTTGTTTTTCTCAAGTCTTAAAATCCCTATTCAAAACAAATAATTTCAAAATTAAAAAAAATACAAACACATCTCTTTCATTCAAAAATCAAAAATAACATTTTCAAAAGTAGGGGATTAAGTCGGTCATACGGCCGGATTAGTCATTGTTTTAGGACAAATGAACTGTGGTCCTTTAGAGCCCCAGCGCTCCTCGAGACCCCCAATGGTCCTTCAGACCCCCAGTGGTCCTTCCGAGCCCAAGCGCTCCTTCAGACCAACAATGGTCCATCAACACAGTTCAAAAGTCCTAAAACCCCTATACTAAAAAACATCAACAAACAAACATTTTCTACCAAGAACTACGTAGCTTTGAATTCTCCATCGCACCGGGAGATACGTAGGAGTGAGAGGCTAACTCTCGTCAAGCGCCAAAAATAAAAATTTTCATTAAGTCTTCTCATTCCCTTTTCAATAAAGAGGCAATTTAAGTATTTTCCAAATCAACACTTAAAACCACACGTTTAATTAAAGGTTCCCTTTCGGTAGAAAGGAGGTGTGGGGTGCTAATACCTTCCCCATGCCTAACCGACCCCCGAACCCAAATTTTCCGGTTTCCAAAAGGCCGTTCGCTTTCCAAAAAGGTTTTTCTTCAATATTTTCCTTATAAAAAATATTGGTGGCGACTTCATTGTTTTAAAAAGTTGTAAACGAAGAAAGATCCCCTCAGGGACCTTTTCGGGTGCAACAACCATCAGCAAACTTTAGTGTTCAATGTCGTACAAGAAAGAGGAAAAGACATAATACTTAAAACATAGCGTTATAGTACATAGACAACATAAGGAAATGTAAACTTATACATAAAACTAAGTTATCAGCAACCATCCGAGCTCAACCTACTCGTGCCTCTGCGGTCCCCTCTTTCCCTGTTTCTCTGTAAAACAACAACATATAAACAGTGAGATACAATCTCAGTGAGTTCTACCGAGACCCCTTGATAAACTCTAATTTAGCGCAATTTTAGAGATACTTTTGGATTACTTTTTAGAGTAAATATTGCTAATTATATAAATCATTGACATAGTTTGCTCTTTATTTTGTAGAAAGAAATAAAAGATAAAAATTATATATATATATATACATATATATATATATATATATATATATATATATATATATATATATATATATATATATATATATATATATATATACACATGTGGGCTGCCAATAGAAAAAGAAAGGAGTGTCAAAGCAGGTGATGATTTTAAAAGAAAAGTAGGATCCAACCCAACTCAATTGTCAAAGCCCAATTGTTGGGCATTAGGAGTTGCCGTGAAGGAATGGAAAATGGAATTGAATTGGAAAGGAATTGAATTCGGAGGGAACAGTGCCGCGGAAGGAATATATAAATATGCGGCAACAGTACGTAATAAAAGGTAGCCGCACACAATTGAATTGAAAGAACGACCGTACATACGCGAGTAACAGTAGCCGCGCACCAACGGTAGTACCGGCAAATAGAGGAGAGAGTTTTGGGTACCCGTTCTTGACATCGTGAGAGAGCTCTGGAGCAGAAAAAGGAGACTAAAATTTCAGGATCAGAAATTTCTCTATTCCGGGTTATTTTTATCTCTGTAATTTATGACTCCTAATTTTATTTTATTGTTCTCAAACACTATGGATAGCTAAATCCTCTTCTAGGGTCTTACGTGGATCTTGCATGATTAGAGACCTTTTTATGTTCTAATTTCTGGTTTGAATTCCTGTTTTTATTTTAATTAATATTGTCCTATTGTTTTTATCACATGATTAGGATTAGCTACCTTTTGCATGTTTATAATCAATTAGTTGATCAGCGACCGTACTGCAATTAGTTGGTGGACCTATAGGATAATTGGGGCTATAATTAGGGCATGACCAAACCATAATTTAGTCTTCCAATCATTCAACCTTTTTGCTCTTTATGCTTTTCCTGAATTTAAATTCTTGCATGACCAAACGAGGGTTAATTTAGGAAAAAGAATATTAATCGCGAATGACCAAACGGATTAATAGTTTTAGTAAAGGGATTGGTAATTAAGTAAAATAAGGGAATTCAGGTAGGATTAGACATAGGGGAATCGAAGCTTGCAAGTGAAACCGTGACCCTAGACCTCTCTCCATTTATTAAATCTAGTATTTTAATTCTAGTTATTTAGTCGTTTTTATTTTGTTTCTACAATCACCAAAATATTGATTCGTCTAAACATTAAATAATCCGACTAGTTTGGTACTTGTTAATTAATCCCTGTGGAGACGATAATCTTTTATACTACTTCTGCGAAAGAGTACACTTGCTCTAAGTGTGTTTTTAACGCAACACCCCTACTAACACTCTCGGTTCAATTATGAATTCTGGTTAACTTAACACGACACCGACTGCGTTACGGCTTCCAAACTCGGTGAACCTGTTGACTCAGTGCGACATCGACTGCGTTACCGCTTCCAAACCCGGTGAATCACACGACAAACTTTTTAACATAACACCGACTGCGTTACCGCTTCTAAGTCCGGTGAACCCCCTTACAATTAGTACTTTCCCTAATGGCACAGAGCCTAGGGTAGGGGATCATGACTGCCCCGCCTAGTATGTTAGTCCCATGGATCGCCATCCAACTCGAATTATATATTATATCTACTATCATATGAACTCATAGTTCATTCACATCAGACCAGTAGTTGAACATTTAGTTTGCATTATAAACAAAATCTAAGTTTACTCTCGCATACTAATTCGCCAAATTTCAACACAAATTATAACTTCAAAAAACCGTTTATTAATACCATTTAAATTGTATATTCAGTTATCCCCCTGAATAAGCTTTCAAACGCATCTTAGAACACCTCAATCGGGTTCCCGGATCAAACGTTATCGCGAAAACAAAAGCAGTGTACAGTTGCTGAAAATCTGCAAAGCGTCGCGACGCGAACTTCTTCCGCCGCGACGCCAAAGGTGACAGAATTATTTTCCTCACAAATTTGCGCCTGGTCGCGACGCGATGACCCGCGGGTCGCGACGCAATGGGCATCTATCAAGTGCAGATTTTGCGATTTCTCGCGAAATCCGCTATTCCGCTCAATTCCGATTCTCGTTCCGATTGAAAACAGTTCAAACAGCCATAAAAACATATTCAATACACATCACATGATAAATCAATTCAATCAAAAACTCAACCTAAACGAATTTTACCCAAAAACGATATATTTCGAAATAACGGTTTTTGACTCGAAAACTCTCGAAACCAATCAACATAAAAATCATACCAAAACGGAATACACCTAAACGTGAGTAAAACTCACCCTTGACGCGAGAGCCGATACCGAGCCAAAATCACCGAGACTTCAAAATCCCCAAACGGAACCCTATAATCACCAATCCGCTTCAAACTTCGATTCGAGCTTCAAATTGCGTTCAATCTTCCTTGGCTTCGTTCCTAATCACGATTCGATCATCAACATAGCCCCACAATCCATGATTTCGACTAATCACCCTCTAAAACCCTAAAATTCGTATTCCACAAAAAGGGGAAAAAAGGGTGAGGAGCTTACCTAGTTCTTGGAGAGCAGCTATGGAGGTGAGATGATGATGATGATGATGAACTCTTATTGGGGGGGGGGGGGGGGTGGGGTTGCAGCTGATCCTCTTCTTCTTCGTTTTTCTCTTCTCTTCTTCTTTTCTCCTCTTCTTTCTCTTCTCCTCTTTCTCTTGCTGTTTCACGCTTTCTTCTTTCTTTCTTTCTTTCTCTCTTAATTCTTTTAATTCCTTACTTTTATCTACATTAAGTGGTAATATGGTCAAATGACCATATTTCCCTTAATCTCTTATTTCGCTTTATCGGTTTAGCGTTCCTGAGACAACCAAATAATTAACTTTAGCACTCGAAAAATACACTAGTCATGTACTGAAATAAATCATTTGGGTGTACAACCAAATAATTCGATTAATTATTTTGAGGATGTTACATTCTCCCCAACTTGAAAGAATTTTGTCCTCAAAATTGAGCAAAACGTACCTCAAGAGAATAGATACGGATACCGAGTCCGCATATCATCCTCCAATTCCCACGTAGCTTCCTCAACGGAAAAACCATCCCAAACCACCTTGACTATGGGAATTGTCTTCGTCCGAAGCGTTCTCTCGCCGCGCTCCATGATGTAACTAGGATGAGGTTGGAAGGACAAGTCTGGTCGAAGATCAATCGTCTCAAAATCTAACGGTTGACTTGGATCGGGAATGTACTTTCGTAATTGAGACACATGGAATACATCATCAAGATTTGACAATGATGGAGGCAAAGCAATACGTTATGCTAGAGGCCCCACTCGCTCGATAATTTGGAAAGGTCCAATATACCGAGGACTGAGTTTCTTCACCCGTAATGCCCTACCTGTACCAATTGTCGGTGACAATCTCAAAAAAACATGGTCACCCGACTCGAACTCTAATGGCCTCCTCCTTTTGTCGGCATAACTCTTTTGCCTACTCTGAGCAGCTTTCATTCTTTCTCTGATCTGGCGGATCTTTTCAGTGGTTTCATGTATCATCTTAGGTCCTAACAATCGGTTCTTGCCGACTTCCCACCAACACAATGGAGTTCTGCATTTCCTCCCATACAAAGCTTCAAATGGTGCCATACCTATGCTGGAGTGATAACTGTTGTTGTAAGCAAATTCCACCAATGGAAGATGATCCTCCCACTTCTTTCCGTTATCGAGCACGGAAGCCCGAAGCATATCTTCTAAAGTTTGGATAGTTCTCTCCGTCTGACCATCTGCCTGCGGGTGATAAGCGGTACTAACCAATACCTTAGTTCCCAAGGCTTCATTCAAAGCTTTCCAAAATCGAGAAGTGAACTTCGGATCTCTATCCGACACAATACTAGTAGGAACCCCATGTAACCTCACTATGTTCTTCATATATTCCTCAGCCAACTTGGATACTTTAGCATTCGAACGAACTGGAATAAAATGAGCTGATTTCGTTAACCGATCCACAACTACCCAAATGGAGTCGTTACCGGCTTGGGACCTTGGCAACGCCATGACAAAATCCATGCAAATGTCTTCCCATTTCCACACGGGCACTTCAAGTGGCCGTAACAGGCCAGCAGGCTTCTGATGTTCAATCTTATTTCTTTGACAAATTAAGCATTGAGACACAAATTCAGCGATTTCTAACTTCATTCCATGCCACCAGTACATCTACTTTAAATCTCTATACATCTTGGTGGATCCAGGATGTACAGAATATAAACTTCGATACGCTTCTTCTAGTACTTGCCTTTTAATATCTTCATCATCGGGCACACAGATCCTACCGTTGAAGCAAATAACCCCATCACTGTCTTCGGTAAAATCTGGCAATACTCTTTGTGATTGTAGCTTCACATCAATTTCTTGTGCTAGGCGAATAGAATCTCTTAAGGAACTAGAGATCCTTATTTGGCTCATCACAAACCGGTTCCTCCTTGGCCTTGCATTCAGATTTAAGTCCCTAAAAGACTCCAACAATTCCATTTCATGCATCATTAACACTGCTATGTGGATGGATTTCCTACTTAGTGCATCGGCTACAACATTATCCTTTCCTGGATGATACTTCAATTCGAAGTCATAATCCTTCAGAAATTCCCCCCACCTTCTCTGCCTGTTATTCAACTCCTTCTGATCAAACAGATATTTCAAACTTTTATGATCACTAAAGACTTCGAAATGAGACCCATACAGGTAATGTCTCCAAATCTTCAGTGCGTACACAATAGCTGCCAACTCCAAATCATGAGTCGGATAATTCGCCTCATGGGTCTTCAATTGCCTGGATGCATAGGCTACCACTTGTTGATTCTGCATGAGGGCACATCCTAAACCTTTCCCAAAAGCATCGCTGTAAATTTGGAATTCCAAAGACGGATCTCGAAGGATCAGGATTGGAGCAGAAGTCAACCGAACCTTCAACTGTTGAAAACATTCTTCACAATCGGCATCCCACGTGAACGGTTGACCCTTACGAGTCAACCGTGTAAGTGGAAAAACTAATTGTGAGAACCCCTGGATAAACCTTCTATAATAACCAGCTAGACCCAAGAAGCTTTTGATTTCTGTGACTGATGTCGGTCGTTCCCAGTTTAACACAGCTTCCACTTTGCTGGGATCTACAGCAACTCCCGATTGGGAAATCACATGTCCCAAAAACTTTACCTCTGGCATCCAGAAATCACACTTCGAAGGTTTTGCGTACAACTTTTTTTCTCGAAGTACATTTAGAACAATGCGGAGATGTTGAACATGGTCCTCAATGGTCTTTGAGTACACCAAGATATCGTCAATAAAAAAATCACAAATTGATCCAGGTAAGTGTGAAAAACCCGGTTCATGTAGTCCATGAATACCGCCGGAGCATTAGTCAAACCGAAGGGCATCACTACAAATTCGTGATGTCCATACCTTGTACGGAAAGCAGTCTTTGGAATATTTAAGGCCCTAACTTTAATTTGATGATAACCCGACCGTAGATCAATTTTTGAAAACACCACCGCACCTCTAAGTTGATCAAGCAAGTCATCTATCCTTGGCAAGGGATATTTGTTCTTGATCGTCACTTTATTGAGTTGTCGGTAGTCAATACACAATCTCATACTTCCATCTTTCTTCTTGACAGGTAACACCGGAGCACCCCATGGAGAAGCGCTTGGTCGGATGAACCTCTTAGAGATCAACTCTTCAAGTTGAGACTTCAACGCTTTTAATTCTAAAGGAGACATCCTATAAGGAGCAATAGATATTGATCCTGTGCCAGGAACCAATTCTATAGAAAACTCTACCTCTCGGTCAGGAGGTATAGAAGAAACTTCATCCGGAAAAACATCCAGAAATTCGTTCACCACTTGTACAGATGATAAATCTAGATCCGTTTCAGTGGACGCAGATAATATAATAATATAAGCTTCCGCACCTTGGAATAATGATTGGCTTGCTGAGGTGAAAGAGATAGCTGCTTCAGAATTTGCCTGTGTCACTCACACAGATTCGGAGGCGAAGCTGATTGTTTGATCGCCACAGTTGATTGTTACATGATGTGCAGCCATCCAATCCATACCCAGAACGATGTCCAAACTTCTCATAGGCAAGCAAATAAATTTTACAACAAAATTTCTGCTCCTATGACAAGTAGACAATTTTCACACAATGATTGGGTCTGGACACGACCCTTGGCAGCAGTTAAAATAGTTATCGGTTCGGATAGCTCAGACAATGCTAGTCCCAGCCGATCTACACATGCTTGTGCTATAAAACAATGTGTTGCACCGGAATCATATAATATACTAACTGAGTTATTGAAAAGAGATCCCGTACCCCTTAGTAGGTTGTCATTAGGTGTGATGGTCCGAGCATCCGGAGTGTTGATTCGCCCTTGAGTAGGAGCATTTGGTGTTCCTTGGAAATTTTTCTTTGCCGGGCACTCATTTGCATAGTGGCCCTCTTCGTTACAATGGTAGCACCGAATAGATCTTTGCTGACGATTCCCCATGTGATACCTTCCACACTTTGCACAATTTCTGCTTTTTGGTGAATCAAACGATTGAAATTGCTTCCCTTTATGATTGCTTCCCTTGAATTGTCGGTTTGGAGTAGAAGATTCAGCAACTTTCTTCTTACCCTTCCAATAGTCTTTTCTTTCAGCATACATTTTTCTCAGATCCTCCTCAGCGACATATGTTTGCTGCACTAAGGCATGATAGTTAACCAGAGTGTAAGAACTGAGGCCTTGACTCACATCAGCTCGGAGACCGTCTTTGAACATTTGCATCTTCCACATATCATTTGGGGCATAGCTCCCTAATTCATAGAACTGAGACAGTCTTTCGAATTTTGCAGCATATTCCCCCACTGACAAGTTACCTCGTTTGAGGTTCACAAACTCGGCCTGCTTGCTTAGTCTCTTCACCAAAGGTAAATATTGCTTCAAAAACAATTCCTTGAAGTTGTCCCAAGTGAGGGGAGTTCCTTGAAGTTCCATCATTTGCCGTGCATTACTCCACCAGGTGTGGGCATCTTCATTGAGCACATTTGTCACACATATTACCTTTTCTTCTTCCGTGCATTGCAAGGTTTGAAAAATTTTCTCCATTGCATCAATACAATAATAAGCAGTCATTGAGTCTGACCCACCTTTGAAAGCTGGGGGCTTCATCTTTTGAAATCGGAAATAAGTCCTGTTAGGATCTTCTTGATAAGGTTGAACATTGGGCTGCTGTAAGCCCATTTGATCATGCTGCATTTGCAACATATCCTGCATCATCTTCTGCTGATTCTCAATCACATTCTGCATCCATTCGAAAAGAGGATCAACAGGGGGAGGGATTCCTCTACCTCTTCTGGCCATGATTCAGCGAAATATGCACAAAGTATTAAGTTGATCAAGCTCAATGTCTAAGAGCATACTAAGAGGAATCACAACTAAAAGAAGTAAAAGACTCTAACATCTAAGTCCGACTAGGTCGAACTGCTCTGATACCAACCGTAACACCCCGGAATTTTTATCGAGTAAAACACCCAAGTGCGCCATCCCTAAAAACATCAGAGATATATTTCCTGTTTAACATATTGAACACCACTATAAAGTTTTTCGCCGATTAATAACAAAACAGTCTTAATCAACACATAAGACTGTAACGGTTCTCAGACCATTTACCATCAGCAAACTTTAGTGTTCAATGTCGTACAAGAAAGCGGAAAAGACATAATACTTAAAACATAGCGTTATAGTACATAGGCAACATAAGGAAATGTAAACTTAGACATAAAGCTAAGTTATGAGCAACCATCCGAGCTCAACCTACTCATGCCTCTGCGGTCCCCTCTTTCCCTGTTTCTCTGTAAAACAACAACATAAAAACAGTGAGATACAATCTCAGTGAGTTCTGCCGAGACCCCTACTAACACTCTCGGTTCAATTATGAATTCAGGTTAACTTAACACGAGACCGACTGCGTTACCGCTTCCAAACCCGATGAACCGCGTTATTTAACTTTTAACAGATCACCGACTGCGTTACCGCTTCCAAACCCGGTGAATCTGTTGACTCAGTGCGACACCGACTGCGTTACCGCTTCCAAACCCGGTGAATCGCATGACAAACTTTTTAACATAACACCGACTGCGTTACCGCTTCCAAACCCGGTGAACCCCCTTACCAATAGTACTTTCCCTAATGGCACGGAGCCTAGGGTAGGGGATCATGATTGCCCCGCCTAGTATGTTAGTCCCATGGGTCGCCACCCAACTCGATATATATTATATCTACTATCATATGAACTCATAGTTCATTCACATCAGACCAGTAGTTGAACATTTAGTTTGCATTATAAACAAAATTTAAGTTTACTCTCGCATACTAATTCGCCAATTTTCAACACAAATTATAACTTCAAAAAACCGTTTATTATACCATTTAAATTGTATATTCAGTTAGGCCTCTGAATAAGCTTTCAAACGCATTTTAGAACACCTCAATCGGGTTCCCGGATCAAAAGTTATCGCGAAAACAAAATCAGTGTACAGTTGCTGAAAATCTGCAAAGCGTCGCGACGCGAACTTCTTCCGTCACGACGCGAAAGGTGATAGAATTATTTTCCTCACAAATTCGCGCCTGGTCGCGACACGATGACCTGTGGGTCGCGACGCGATGGGCATCTGTCAAGTGCAGATTTTGCGATTTCTCGCGAAATCCGCTATTCTGCTCAATTCCGATTCTTGTTCCGATTGAAAACAGTTCAAACAGCCATAAAAACAGATTCAATACACATCACATGATCAATCAATTCAATCAAAAACTCAACCTAAACGAATTTTACCCAAAAACGATATATTTCGAAATAACGGTTTTCGACTCAAAAACTCTCGAAACCAATCAACGTAAAAATCATACCAAAACGGAATACACCTAAACGTGAGTAAAACTCACCCTTGACGCGATAGCCGATACCGAGCCGAAATCACCGAGACTTCAAAATCCCCAAACGGAACCCTATAATCACCAATCCGCTTCAAACTTCGATTCGAGCTTCAAATCGCGTTCAATCTTCCTTGGCTTCGTTCCTAATCACGATTCAGTCATCAACATATATATGTAAATGTGACCCCAATGGAGCCTCCACAATGCTTCTCAAGATTTTTAACTATTAGAATATATATTTATAATTTGCACTTAAAGGAGACTTTAACTTTTAATGAAAGCACATAATTGCCACTATTAAATCATGCTTTTAATTTCTTATTATTTAACCTTTTTTAAATAGGTAGGAAAATCATATTTTCTTATAGAAATATAGAAATTGATAATAACAATTGCCAAGATACTATAATATAAATATAAATCCTATGTAAAACAAGTATTTATATTTTAATAAATTATATCTATATTATTATTACAATTGGTAAAAATTTAAATAGTGGAATAAAAATATTTACAAATTAATTTTTTTGTTGATGAACTCAAATTATTACAAACTTCATGTATTTTCCTTTTTTTGATTCGTAACATTGTTTTAGGTAACTCAAATTCTAAGAAGAAAAAAATCCATATCATTATATCGTATATATACACTAGAAATAGTTAACCACAAACTATAAGTGCTATTTTATATTTAAATTTTTTCTTCACAATAATTAAATGTATATTGTATATTATAAAAAAACCATTATATTAGTTGTCTTTGATATAATAATAATAGTGGATGTTTGAAATTCTTTTTCCTTTTAACAATAAATAATTATTTTAAACTATTAAAAATATATTATTACCATTTTTAACCAAAATAATATTATTCTTTTCAAAGAAAAAATAAAATAATATTATTACTTGATTTGTATTTATGTTGCAACGGTTATGGAATTGAAAGATTTCCAACTTTGAATTTATTTCCTTTGAAATATAACTATTAAAATGTACTTTTTAATGAAATCTAATAATTGTCACTACCTTATTAAATGATACTCATAGTGGAATATCATTTAACTATTTTTATATTTTTATGAAAATGATATTTTCTAATTTCTGATGGAAATACTGAAGTTATAATAACAATTAACAAAATATTTACCAATAATATAATATAATATAATATAATATAATATTGATCGTACCTGACCAATACGATGGGTTGTTGTTGATGACGTTGATCGGTCGCTGTGATGAGGGACCGAGTTATAAGCCGCACGCGGGTGGTACCTGCAAAGGCACTCCAACGCTCAAGTCAGAGGTGCTTCAACGGGCAGGGTCACAAGGTGAGTAAAACATACCTGAAGCCACATGCTGGTGTGGTATATATAACGCTGGCATGCTAGCCGTTGCGGATTTTACGGGACCGGCCGCATCTTGCGGAGCAAGGTAGACGATGGGCCGCGTTGGGCCGGCCTTGGTCGAATGGGCCGCTGGCCCATGTTGCACCTGGTTGCTGCGCGCAGCACCCCCCTTGCTGCAGGTTGCGCTGGACTGTCTCGTTGGGCCTATTGGGCCACTCCAGAACAGTTGCCCCCCAAGCCTAGGTCGCTTAAGAGCGGGCTGAGGCTTGAATCGTTGCCCCCCTGCATTCGAGTTGTGGAAGGGGACTGACGGTCGATCGCTGATAATTTGATTGCGTGGTCGCTGCCACGCGGCCTGGCCACACGGGGCCAGGTGCCGTCTCGGGGGTGATGCCTGACAATAAATCGTGTTGAGTGCTGAGGCGACAGTTACTTTAATGAAGTGACGTTTAGAGACTCGAGGAGTTTAAGCAATGATGGTATATGAAGAGTCGCGCCTCTTCACTTCCGGCCCATGGTGATGGTTGGCCCATTATATATAGGGTTCAAGGGGCACATCATTTGCACTTTTCTCCGAATTCCTCTGCTCTCGCTGATCGCTCGCTTCTGCTCAAGCTCGCTCGCTGATCGCTCGCTTCTGCTCAAGCTCGCTCGCTGCTTGCTCGCTTCTGCCAAAGCTCGCTCGGAATCACCTTGCTCCAATTCCAGGTAACTGCGACCGCTCTTACTTTGTTTGAGTTTTTATGTTCCACCTGATGGAGGGGGTGTCAGGTCTGGGGACGACCACGTCGCCCCTTCCCACGCGCGAGTAAGACCCTGACTGTTATTCCCCTCCACAGGTTCATTCTGGCGCGGACTAAACAAACCCGCCGTATATTTGGAGTCCCGGCCGTTTCCCTTGCGCAAAATATGACACGACCGGTGGAACAGAGTCCTGCCCCTGCCCGGTCGTCTTCTTCTAGTGACGAATCTTCTTCCTCTGGGCCTTCGACCCAGAACTCGACTTCATCTAGCAGATCCGGGACGCGGCCGGACAGAAGTGGGGTCCCGTACTCCGAGGTTGTGGTTGCTGATATTGCAGAGAGCAACGCACGGGTTGCCTGTGAGGAAGGTGCTGACCATGCTGCGACCGACGTAACCGAGACGGCCGACAGAGATCAGCAGGGCAATCATGGAGAAGATCCTGAGGTTGCTGCTACACAGATGTCTTGGGTTTCTATCAACCTGAGGGGTCAGCGCAGCAAGATTCAACGTGGAAGCCAAGACCTGGAGTTTCTTGCGACCGAGCTGAATGAAGGTTGGAGGGTAGAAGGTATGGCCAAGGGGGAAGATATTGCGGCCTGGACTGATGTGTTAAAATTTACCATGTACCGCATCGTTTTCGAACGCATGGGTATAATTCCACCATTCACCAGGTTCCAACGCATGGTTCTACGGTACCTTCAGGTCGCCCCTTCTCAGCTGAACCCGAACGCTTGGGCGTTCCTACAGGCGTATGAAGATGTCCTTGCGGTTCTGAAACGACCGGTCTCCATACGACTGTTCTTCCATTTGTTTGAGATGAGCTATATTTATGAAAAAGGCTCCAAGGGCGCCCGCAAGGAAGCGGTCTCATTCAAAAACCGGTCAACGTACAACTTCTTCAAGCCATATCTGGAATCGTTGACGACCGGGTGGAAAAAGGAATTCTTTTGGGTCGTTCCTGAGTCGGCCGAGGCCCAAAATGTGATCGCCCAAATGACCAACGATCAAGAAGGAACCCCTCTGTTTCCTACGGTGTGGAGTTTTAACCACTTCTCCAAAAAGCCGGGCCAGTACGTTTTCAAGGACGCTGATCTTGACGACCTGGACAGGGGGACGATCCATAGATTGAGAAGGATTGCGTCCCTAGTCCCTGAGGGTCGCATCAAAGTTAAAAACGTTGTGGATGCTCGTACCAAGAAGAATGTCAAGGCCGCTCTTGGTCGGTGGTCGCTCACACCTTTATTTTCTGTCACTTTGTTTTGTTAAATGTTTCTAACCATCTGCTTTTGCCTTTGCAGTTAAAATGACCAGCATGAATGACTTCGACCTGTTGGAGCAATGGGCGGCCGAGGACGGCGATACTTCGCCCGTCCGCGACATACCTGCGGCTCAATCTGGAGGTACGCCTCAAACTGCTGTCACCGGATCTCAGCCTGATCGTCAAGCTCCTCGGGCGGGCACACCAGCACAAGCCATCGACCTGAGCAGCCCACCCAAAAATCAAGGAAAATCCAAAAGGAACAGGTCGGTCGATGATGGGGGCGAGAAGAAGAAGCATAAGAGTGGAAAAAGCCACGGGCCCAGCATCGACCTGCTTGGGTTGGGTGATGAAGACTGTGCCCGCTTCAAGGAGGAACCTTTCGAGGTGATGGCCGAGGCAATGAAGGCCGCTGGTGTTCTGTTCAAGAAGTACCAAGATGAAGAATCAGATCGCTTGGAAGGTAGGCGCCTCGCCCATAGATATTCGTTGCTTGAGGACGACCTAGTCGATAAAAATTTTAAATTGAATTCTGCCTTGTCATTGCTCGCAGAAATGAGGGGTGAGCGAGACGGCCTGCTCAAGAAAATGAAGGAGCTCGAACCGAGAATCGAAGCGGCCGCTGACAATGAGAGGAAGCTTGTCGAAGCAGAACGCCAGCTTGTGGCTGCTGTCTCTGCTCAAACACTGGCCGAGTCTTCTATGGACAAGGCGGTCGCTGATAAGGAAGAAGCTGAGAAAGAGGTCGAACGCCTCTCTTCCAAGAATAAAGAGCTGTCTAGCCAGGTCGCTGGTCTGAAAACTGAGCTAGAGGCAGTGGAGGCGGAAAAGAACAATTTAAGAGGTCGCTACAAGGACGTTCTTGACAAGGCGAAGGGAGCTGCGGAGGGTCAGTTCGAAAATGCGGTCGGCCAGATCAAGATCCTCTACCCTGATCTATATGTCGATCGTGAGATTGTGCAAAGCAGCCATCGAGCGACCGATCATCAGATCGTCCGCCCCAAGAAGATGTCCAAAGGGAAAGTCCTTCAAGAAGAGGTGGTCATCTATCAAGCCCCCGGCGACGCTTAATGTGTAATTTCTTGATCTGTAATCTTTGCCCGCCTGCGAGCGGTGTTTAAATGGGGCGCCCTGGTTTCGACCGAGGCGTCTTTATTTGTAATTAATGACAATTTCTCTATGAATTCCAGCCCGTTTAAATGCTTTATACATGACTTATTCTTTTTTGATCTGGTCGGTCGGGACCAAAAATATCGTTTGGGCCATTCGATGGCACTCTTTTTAGGCCGCTCCGCGGCTTTCGCTTGGGCCAATCGATGGCACTCTTTTAGGCCGCTCGGCGGCTCTCGCTTGGGTCATTCGATGGCACTTTTTTAGGCCGCTCGGCGGCTCTCGCTTGGGCCATTCGATGGCACTTTTTTAGGCCGCTCGGCGGCTCTCGCTTGGGCCATTCGATGGCACTTTTTTAGGCCGCTCGGCGGCTCTCGCTTGGGCCATTCGATGGCACTTTTTTAGGCCGCTCGGCGGCTCTTGCTTGGGCCATTCGATGGCACTCTTCTGGTCGCTCGACTGCTACTCGCATGGTGAGCGACCGTGCATTCAATTTGCATGAAAATAAAATACACAAGTCGAATTTTAAGGTCGGTCCTCAGTAAAAAACCCCAGTGGGGAAAAAGAGCGACCGCCTGTTCTTTATTGATCATTGATGTTTACAACTTAGACATAATATTTTCTCAATTTGTCAGCGTTCCATGTTCTGGGGATGGTCGCCCCTTCCATGGTTTCCAGCTCGTACGCTCCCTTTCCAGTCTTGCTGATGACACGGTATGGTCCTTCCCAATTGGGGGCGAGCTTTCCCTGGCGAGCGTTCTTATTTCCTACGTCGGCCCTCCTGAGGACTAGCTGCCCAATGGAGAATTCCCTCTTCTGGACGCGGGCGTTGTATCTTGCAGCGACCTTCTGTTTGATGAGTTGCTCCCTAAGTGACGCCTTGGTTCGCAGCTCATCAACCAGGTCGAGTTCTTCTCTTGTTGCTTGCTCATTTGCGGCCGGGGTTGGTGGGTTGGTCGTCCTCCAACTTAGCTCTCCCATCTCAATCGGGATGACAGCGTCAGTACCATAGACCAGTCTAAATGGTGACTCCCCGGTCGATGATTGGGGGGTCGTTCTGTAGGCCCAAAGGACCGACTGTAGCTCTTCTGCCCAATTGCCTTTGGCTTCATCTAACCTTCTCTTCAGCCCGCGTAGTACTACCCTGTTGGCCGCTTCTGCCTGGCCATTGGTTTGTGGGTGCTCGACCGAGGTGAAACGCTGTTTCACGCCAAGGCCGGCCAGCATTTCTCTGAATTTTCTGTCAGCGAACTGAGTTCCATTGTCGGTCACCAGTTGTTGGGGCACTCCAAAGCGGGCGAGCACATTTCGACCAAAAAACTTGGATACCTTCGCTGAGGTAATGGTGGCAAGTGGCTCTGCTTCTATCCACTTGGTGAAGTAGTCGATCGCGACGATGAGGAATTTCAGCTGACCTGGTGCAGGTGGAAAAGGGCCGAGCAGGTCCATGCCCCACCAAGCGAACGGCCAGGGTGGGGTCAAGCTGTGTAGTTCTGATGAGGGCGCTATGTGCACGTCGGCATGGATTTGGCATTTCTTGCATTTCTGAACCAGTAACTTAGCGTCTTCATCCATGGTCGGCCAATAGTATCCGGCCCTGAGTGCCTTCTTAGCAATTGACCGACCACCTTGGTGGCTACCACAATCTCCCTCATGTATGTCTCTTAGTACATGGTCGGCCTCGACCGACGTAAGGCATCTTAGCAGTGAGGATGAAAAGCCCCTTCTATACAGTCTTCCTTCAATTACTGAATATTTGGTCGCCCGCATTCTCAGGAGTTTTGCTGCCTTCTGGTCGCAAGGCTCTACCCCATTAAGAATATATTGTAGGATCGGAGTGATCCAGTCTTTATCTGAATCGACCGTTATAATGGCTAACGGTTGGGCGGGCTTAGTAGACACGCTCGGCCGCGTTAATGTTTCCTGAATTAGACTTCTGTGATTCCCAGGAGCCTTTGTACTGGCTAACTTTGATAGGATGTCAACCCTCACGTTCTCTGTCCTGGGGACGTGCTTAACTTCTGCTCGGTCGAATTGCCTGAGCAACTCCCTTACCTTGGCCAAATAATTCTTCAGGACATCGTCCTTTGCGTCGTATAGGTCCAGAATTTGGGATACTACCAGTAGAGAGTCGGAGTGAAGTTCGACACGGTCGACATTGAATTCTTTGGCTAGCTGCAGCCCGGCAATGCACGCTTCATACTCGGCCTGATTGTTTGAAGTGTGAAATGCAAAAGTTAATGACACTTCAACAGTAAGTCCTTCTGAGTTCTCAAGTATCAAACCGGCCCCACTTCCTTTGCTGTTGGAAGACCCGTCTACGTGCAAAGTCCAGGTAGTGACGGCCTGATCGTCTGGTATTGGGGTCATCTCAGCTATGAAGTCGGCCAACACTTGTGCCTTAGCGGCCGATCTGGCCTCAAACTTAATTCCAAACTCACTGAGTTCCACAGCCCACTTGATCATACGCCCTGCAAGGTCAGGTCGGTGAAGGATTTGCCTAATAGGCTGGTCGGTCCTTACCACAACCTGATGGGCCACGAAATAAGGACGTAATCTACGAGCGGCCACAAGTAACGCCAAGGCTAGTTTCTCGATCTTCTGGTACCTGATTTCTGGGCCTTGAAACACCTTGCTGATGAAATAGACCGGGTTTTGCTTTAGGTCGCATTCCCTGACCAGAACGGCGCTCATGGTTTCGTCCGTTATGGCCAAGTACAAGTAAAGTGTCTCCCCCGGTTGCGGCTTGGTCATGATGGGCGGGTTGGTTAGTGCCGCCTTCAGCTCGTCCAATGCTCGCTGGCATTGATCGGTCCATTGAAATTCGACCTCTTTCTTCAAAAGCTTGAACAGTGGAAGAGATTTGCACGCTGATTTAGGTATAAATCGTGACAGGGCAGCGACCATGCCATTCAATTGCTGGATCTCTTTTTTCATAGTGGGCGGCCTCATGTCGGCGACCGCCCTACACTTATCAGGGTTCGCTTCAATCCCTCGCTCTGTTAAGTGGAAGCCCAGGAACTTGCCCGCCCTTACTCCGAAGGTGCACTTCTCTGGATTCAACCTTAAAGAATTCTTCCTTGCTTCCTCAAAGATTTCCTTTAGGTCGTTACTGTGGTCTTGGTCGGTTTTGCTCTTGATGATCATATCATCCAAGTAGACCTCTGATATTCGACCGATCTGCCGCCTGAAAACTTTGTTCATCATCCTCTGGTAGGTCGCTCCGGCGTTCTTCAGACCAAAGGGCATTACCTTGTACTGGAAATTTCCCCGATCGGTCATGAACGCGGTCTTATGCCGATCGGGTGGGTACATGGTGATCTGATTGTATCCTGAATAGGCGTCTAGAAAAGACAGAAGTTTATAGCCCGCAGCCCCGTCGACCAGTTTGTCAATGCTTGGCAGTGGAAAGGCGTCCTTCGGGCATGCCTTATTCAGGTCGGTATAATCGACGCACATGCGCCACTTACCATTTTTCTTCTTTACCAACACGACGTTGGAAAGCCATGTTGTATACTTAATTTCCTCAATGAAATTGGCCTTGATGAGTTGTTGTTGATCGCCAATTGATCGTACCTGACCAATACGATGGGTTGTTGTTGATGACGTTGATCGGTCGCTGTGATGAGGGACCGAGTTATAAGCCGCACGCGGGTGGTACCTGCAAAGGCACTCCAACGCTCAAGTCAGAGGTGCTTCAACGGGCAGGGTCACAAGGTGAGTAAAACATACCTGAAGCCACATGCTGGTGTGGTATATATAACGCTGGCGTGCTAGCCGTTGCGGATTTTACGGGACCGGCCGCATCTTGCGGAGCAAGGTAGACGATGGGCCGCGTTGGGCCGGCCTTGGTCGAATGGGCCGCTGGCCCATGTTGCACCTGGTTGCTGCGCGCAGCACCCCCCTTGCTGCAGGTTGCGCTGGACTGTCTCGTTGGGCCTATTGGGCCACTCCAGAACAAATATAATATTGTATAATATATGTTTCATTAAATTTAATCTAAAACTATCTTTAAAATACAAAATAGTTAGTGAACTATTAACATTATATTTAGTCTAACGGTTATTCATTATTTTACGTTATATGAATTACTTTTTTTAAGAATATGACTTTTTAAAGCATAAATCTCAACATAGTTTTTGAAAGTATATATTTATTTACAAAAGAAATTATATTATTATAAAAATTGGTAAAAATCTAAATTTAGTTGAGTAAAATATATTTACTAATTATAATTGTTTGGATTAATTCGAAATATTCCAATATAAATATATTTCTTTTTAAATTAAAACTAATATATAAATGACTTTTAAAATTCTTTTTAATGTAACAATTATAGATTGAAAAGGAGAAGTTTCAGATTCATATGAATTATTTCTTTAATTGAAAATAAACTCATGAGTTAGTAGAATATGAGTGGAAGATGTAGAGTTTTAGTCAATTATAGCAAGAAATGACTATTTAAACAAGCCAATTTTGGATGGTGAGGGGATAGGTTTTGACAACAAAATTCATAATGAAAAACATGAAGTAGAAGAAAGGAGTGAGTTTTCCGAGAAGAGGTGGTGGAATGCACAAAAAGGGTAAAGGGTAAAGGGTTTCATGTTATTGACAATTTTGAAGTAGGCAAAGAGGCAAGAAGATAAATTTGGATGAGGCAATGGAGACAACAATTATTTGTAAAGTTATAGGCATTGAGAAATCATGTATATTTTCATATTATTGTTGAGAAAAATGTTTAATTTTATTTTCTTCGTTTCTATTATATAGATCAAGTTTATTTCTTCCTACCCTTTTATGTAGAGTTGATGTTGTTAGCGTAATGGCTTTGTTGCTTTCTAAGTTTGATTCACTTGCTATAACACCCCGGTATATTTAACATGTAAAAATACCCAAGTGTTATCCCTAAAACATCAGGGATATAAAATTCCTGCATGAATACTGAACACTTCAATATAGTTTTCGCTGAATAACAACAAAACAGTCTTAATACAAGTAAGACCATAAAAGATTCCCTGACCATATCCTTCAGCGAACTATTGTGCTCAATATCATACAAGAAAGCGGAATAAAGTCATCACACTAAGGACATAATGTTGTAGTACATAGACAACAAAAGGGAATATAAACTTAAGCATAAAAAGCTAAGTCGTCATCCACCAACCGAGCTCAACCTACTCGTGCTTCTGTGGTTTTCTCTTTCCCTGTTTCTCTGTAAAACAAAAACATATAAACAGTGAGATACAATCTCAGTGAGTTCTACCGAGACCCCTATCTACGCTCTCGGTCTAATTATAAAACAATTTGAACACGACACCGACTGCGCGAACGCTAAGCTGCGGTGTATCGCATTCTTTAACTTTTAATATAATGCCGACTGCGCGAACGCTAAGCTGCGGCTGACCTGTTATAACTCAGTACGACACCAACTGTGCGAACGCTAAGCTGCGGTGTATCGCACAACAAACATTTCAACATAACACCGACTGCGCGAACGCTAAGCTGTGGCGAACCCCCTTACCAATAGTACTTTGCCTAATGGCACAAGGCCTAGGGTAAGGGTGCATGACTACCCCGCCTAGTATGTTAACATGGGTCGTCACCCAAACTCGATATAATATATATATATCTATCATATGAATTCATAGTTCATTCACATCAGACCAATAGTTGAACATTTAGTTCGCATTATAAACAAAATCTAAGTTTGCTCTCGGACACTCTAGTTCGTCACTTTTCAAGACAATTTACAACTTCAAAAACAGTTTATTTTACTTTTTAAATTGTATATTCAGTTAGGCTCTAAATTAGCTTTAAAACGCATCTTGGAACACCTCAATCGGGTTCCCGGATCAAAAGTTATCGCGAAAATAAAATCAGTGTACAGTTGCTGAAAAACTGCAAACCGTCGCGACGCCAACTGCTACCGTCGCGACGCGAAAAGGGTCAGTAGAATTTTCCTCGCAAAATTATACACGGTCGCGACGCGATGCCCTGCGGGTCGCGACGCGTTGGGGACCTGTCAAGTGTAGATTTTGCGATTTCTCGTGAAATCCGCTATTCCACTCAATTCCGATTCTCGTTCCGATTGAAAACAGATCAAACAACCAGCAAAACAGATTCAATCAATGTCACACAATCAATCAAATCAATCAAAAACTCAATCTAAACTAATTTTATAAAAAAAAACGACATATTTCGAAATAACGGTTTTCGACTCAAAAACTCCCGAACGATTTTTGTTCCGATCGAAAACAGTTCAAACAACCACAACAACATATCCGATCAATGTCACACAATCAGTCCAATCACTCAAAAACTCGACTTAAACGAATTTTATCCAAAAACGATATATTTCAAAATAACGGTTTTCGACTCAAAAACTCTCGAAACCAATCAACATAAAAATCATACCAAAGCGGAATACACCTAAACGTGAGTAAAACTCACCCTTGACGCGAGAGTCCATACCGAGCCGAAATCACCGAGACTTCAAAATCCCCAAACGGAACCCTATAATCACCAATCCGCTTCCAACTTCGATTCGAGCTTCAAATCGCGTTCAATCTTCCTTGGCTTCGATCCTAGACATGATTCAATCATCAATGTCGTTCCACAATCCACAAATTCGATCAATCCCTCACCAAAACCCTTAAATCCGAATTCAATCAAAAGGGGGAAAAATGTGTGAGAGTTTACGTAGTTCTTGGAGAGCAACTATGGAGGTGAGAAGATGATGATGATGAACTTTGGGGGGATGGGTTGGTGTTGATCTTCTTCTTCTTCTTCCTTCCTTTCTCTCTTTTCTCATCTCTTCTCCTCTCCTTCGATTTCTTCTTTCTCTTCTCCCTTTGACTTCTTTTCTTTTCTTTTCTATTAACTGGTAATATGGTCAAATGACCATATTGCCCTTAATCTCTTATTTCTTTCCCCAAATCACCCTTATTCCGCTTTATCGGTTTAGCGTTCCTGAGACAACCAAATAATTAATTTTAGCACACGATAAGTACACTAATAAAGTACTAAAATAATTCATTTGGGTTTCCATCCAAAATAATTCGATTAATTATTTTGAGGATGTTACACTTGCTTTTTTCAATTTTCTTGCATGAGGGTTACTCTTCAATATGTGATTGTTGGATCATGTTGTGTGCCTCATGCTTCTCATGGAGACTTAATTGTAAGTGATCAAATTACTTGGAGGATTATTCTTCTATTTGTGATGTTTGTCTATTTTTCTTTAAAAACATGTCTCTCTCTCTCTCTCTCTCTCTCTCTCTCTCTCTCTCTCTCTCTCTCTCTCTCTCTCTCTCTCTATATATATATATATATATATATATATATATATATATATATATATCATAGTTTTTGGAATTATATACTTTGTTACAAATAATTATATTATTGGAATTTGTAAAAATTTAAATAAGTTGGATAAATATATTTACCAAGTATAATAGTTTATTAGATGAATTAAAAATATTACAATACCATATAAGTTGTTTTTGAAATAAAAAATAATTAGTTGACCTTTAAAATTCTTTTTTAAGTAACAATTATGCATTGAAGGGGAGAGGTTTCACATTCATATGAATTATTCCTTTAATTGACTATAAACTCATTAGTTCGTAGAATGTGAGTGGAAGAGGGTAGAATTCACAAAAAAGATAAAGGGTTGCATAATTTTGTATCAGTAGCGAATAATGCAATAGAGCCACATTTTTTTCTAAAGTTGTAGGTATTGAGAAATTATGTATATTTTAATATTATTCTTTCAAGTTATAAGCATTGGGAAATCATGAATTGGAATTTTCGTTTCATTATAAAAAATAAAAATAAAGAATTTTTTTTATTTTCCTATTATAACTTTGAATTAAATAAAATTTATTTAATTAAAATTTTATTTTAATTTATTGTTTTACTTTGAATTTATGATTTATTAATTCAATTCAACATATTAAAAAAAGAATACACTATTTAATATTGTTTGCTTAAAATAAATAATTTTTGAATATTAAAAAAATTAAACAATATATTTATGTTATACTATATTTTTAGAATACATAATGTATTTTGTGAAGAAAAAAATACATAATGTATATCACCAAAATTATATATCTTTATATAAAAACTCTATAAAAATTTAAAAAAATATTATACAACAACCCGTGCAATGCCCGGGCATTCCCCTAGTTAAGTATTAAAGGAACAATATAGTTCTGTACCAAAAAAAAAGGAACAATATAGTTGGATGAGTCAAGATGTAAAGTATCAATTTATTTTATCTTTTATCTGTTATAAATATTCATTTTTACTTTTAAAAGAAATTATTTTACGGGGACAACACCTTTAGTTTTATGAGGGAAAAAACAAATTTATTAAGTTTCTTAAGTATAAGAAATTACTTTGTGGAGGAAAATTTCTTCGTATACTCCAAGTACATCTACAAGTGCAGGCCGGCCCAAAGCAAATTATGTGAAGTCTTTTTACTTTATAAAAACTAATGACTAAACTTTATTTGTTAGTAGACCTAAAGCTAGGACTTCAAGAACTTTATATCTGGGAAGGTTGACATTGCGCAAGCGCCTACAAGGGATTCCAGAGAAAATTCTATACAACAAAACTTGAGATAGAGTGAAATTGTCTATTACTAGCGCCGTGACCCGTGCGATGCATGAGGTCAAAGCTTTAGGAAACACATACATATTTTTTGAAATACTAAAGGCAATTAGCACACAAGCTTAAGGAAATTTATAATACAAATATAGCTAATAGTCGAATACAAACATAGATAATATTCCATGTAAATAAGAATGGATAGTTGAGAAATTCAAGGAAAACAACAACAACGCTAGAAAACATAGCTACTACATGATAATTGGATTATCCGCACTAAGTATGTAACACCCTAAAAATAATTAATAGGATTAATTGGACGTTAACCCAATTGAATTAATTTGGTACTTAATTGGTTAAATTATTGAGTGCTAAAGATAATTATTGGTTGTCTTAGGATCGTTAACCGGTTAATTCGGGGCAAGGAAGATTTAGAATCGAAATTGGAGATTAAGGGCAATGTGGTCATTTGACCACATTACCACTTAATATAAAAGGAAAGAAAGGAAAGAATTAAAGAAAGAAAGGAAGAAGAGAACGAGAAGCAGAGAAGGAAAGAAGAGAAAAGGAGAAAGGAAGAGAAAGAGGGAAAGAAGAGAAGAAGGAAGAAGAAGAAGAAGAGGAGCTCCACCCATCATCCCAAACTATCATCTTCATCATCATCTTTGCTTCCCCTCCCACCCTTCCAAGCTAGGTAAGCTAAGGTTCCATTTTCCTCTCCCTTTTGCATTTCGTTTTCTTAGGGTTTTGTGGGGGAATCCGAATTTGTGTTGATTTCGATACGTTAATCTTGATTAGAGACCATATTTTTGTTTGGGTAGCTTAATCATTAAAGTCTTGAAGCATTTAGAGGAATCAAAGGTTAGGTTTTGGTGAAATTGAATTTGAGGTCTTATGTGAATAGGAGCAAATGGAGCTAGGGGATGATGAATAGTGATTTGGGGTACTTCATGGTTGATTGGGAAGCTTTGGAGTCTTGGATGAGCTTGGAACCTTAAGGATCAAGTTGTTGGTGTTTAGGTCAAAGTTGAGATTTCTCGCGGGTCGGATGTTCGAGTGTTTGAAGAGTGATTGGAATAAAGCCCAACGAAAATTGAAAGTGGATTGGAAGCTTGAATTGAAGTTGAAAGCGGATTGGTGATTTTCGGTTCGCGTTTGGAGATTTTGAAGTCTCGGTGATTTCGGCTCGATATCAGCTCTCGCTTCGAGGGTGAGTTTTACTCACGCTTAGGATGTTTCCGTTTTACAATGAATTTTACGTGATTCGATTTCAAAAGAATTTGACTCAAAAACTGTTATTTCGAAATATGTCGTACTTTGGTAAAAATCCGTTTAGATTGAGTTTTGATTGGATTGATTGATTGTGTGGTTTGTATTGGGTCTATTATATTGGTTGTCAAATCTGTTTTTGATCGGAACGAGAATCGGAATTGAGCGGAATAGCGGTTTTCGCGCGAAACCGCCAAAATTCTGCAGCATCATGTCTCCATCGCGTCGCGTCCTCCCTCCTTCGCGTCGCGACCAAGCTTCATTTTGCAACGAAAATATTTCTGACTGTTTTCGCGTCGCGACGGTTTCGTATCGCGTCGCGACGGTTTGATGATTTCTAGCATCTGTATGCTGTTTTGTTTTCGCGATAACTTTTGATCCGGGAACCCGATTGAGGTGTTCTAAGATGCGTTTGAAAGCCTATTCAGAGGCCTAACTGAATATACAATTTAAAAAGGTAAAATGAACTGTTTTAGGAGTTGAAATTGTTTCGAAAAACCGAATAATAGTACACGTGTGCGGATATGTTTTACTAATAATAAAGTGAACTATGAGTCCTACGTGGTATGGTATAACTGATGCGGGATGATTATTATTTATTCGTCTAAACCGGTCTACGATTCACGATATATATAATATATCGACTATAGGAAACAGCCTAATGCGGGTGTTAAGTTCGATTAACGGCCAAATGTAGATGGACTAAATATTCATATAATAGTATATATATATATATATATATATATATATATATAATATCGAGTTTGGGTGACGACCCATGATGTTAACATACTAGGCGGGGCAGTCATGATCCCTTACCCTAGACTCCGTGCCATTAGGAAAAATGCTCTTGGTAAGGGGGTTCACCGGGATTAGCACAGGATTGCAGTCGGTGTTATGTTAAAAGTTTCGTTGTACGGTTCACTGGGATTAGCACAGGATTGCAGTAGGTGTCGTACTGTACGGTTCACCGGGATTAGCACTAGATTGCAGTCGGTGTCGTACTGAGTCATAACACGGTTCACCGGGATTAGCACTGGATTGCAGTCAGTGTCGTGTTGAATTAAAATGCACGTGGTTATAATTAAACCACGGACGGAATAAAGTCCTAGAATACGGTTCACCGGGATTAGCACTGGATTGCAGTCGGTGTCGTACTAAGTTATAATACGGTTCACCGGGATTAGCACTGGATTGCAGTCGGTGTCGTGTTAAATTAAAATGGGGCTTATAATTGAAACGAGAGAGTTAGTAGGGGTCTCGGTAGAACTCACTGAGATTGTATCTCACTGTTTAAATGTTGTTGTTTTACAGAGACACAGGGACAGCGGAAATCCAAGAGGCACGAGTAGGTTGGACTCGGGCGACTACCGAGGACTTAGCGTTTATGCTTAAGTTATTTTTATTTCCTTTTTCTGTCTATGTATAACAACACTATAACTTTGGTGTAATGTCACTTTACTTCCGCTTTCTTGTACGATACTGAGCACAATAGTCCGCTGAACTTTATGGTCTTAGATGTATTAAGACTGCCTGGATGTTGTCCAGTGAAAACTATTTTGCAGTGTTCAGTATTTATGCAGGAATTTTATATCTCCCTGATGTGTTACTAATGTGCACTCGGGCATTTTTAGTTGATAAAAATACCGGGGTGTTACAAAGTCCATCCTAAAGTGGCACAATCACAAACCGTAAATCATCCTAGGAGTGATCAATTCCTATAAAGCATTAACAATAGAGATTGAAACATAACCGTATAAGAGTCATTCATTTAAAAGGGATTCCAATCAAATACATAAAGGATCCATCAATATTTTCTCATTCCCAACAACCGAAAATTTAACTTGACATAACATCAAAGGAAACGAAAGAGATAAACAAATTGGAGGGAGAAGCTGACAACATTGATGCTCCAAGGACTTGTTCCCAAGCTTGAATTATCAATGGAGGTCAATGGGATGTGAATCCTAGCAGTCTTGAGCTCCAAAACACAACCTAGGGTTGTCTCCAAACCATAATGACCTAGAAATCACGTTCACAGGCTTAAATAGCATTAGAGTAAGTGACCGGTCGCCTGGCGAGATTGAAGACCATTTGGCTAACCGACAGCAATTACCGCCATCGCCTGACAATGGCTCTTGGTCGCCTGGCTACTATATAGGTAGTAAGCAGCATTACCAGATTCGCTCGTTTCCATCGCTTGGCGAGCTGTGTCATCGCTAGGTATCCTACTAGAGTTGTGAGGGATTTAAGTTCATTCATAAAAAGAACACGACAGCACCTGTGCGTATGCATGAGTATCCTACTAGAGTTGCGAGGGATTTAAAAACACGGGAAACATTTAATTAATATAATCCTTTTTGCTTATGCCATTCTGATTGTTTAAGTTATTTTGTTTCCAAAATGGGCATGTCATTTGTTTTGCTATTATGAAACACTCTCATGCTTGCAACTTTGTTGACAAGAGCCATTATTATATAAATATATGCTCATATTTTGTTGTACATTCTAACTTAACCACTATCTCAATAACTTCTATGATCATTCTAAATTTATCCTTATAGCAACAAAACTATTATAATCTTTATATTTTAAAACTAATTTTAGATGAATGCCATTTGAAAATTTGATTTATACAATATCAAAAAAATATTTATCCCCATTATAAATTTGTCACTACCTCAACAAAGTTGCTAAATTTTTTATATTTTACAATTAATATTAGATGAATGTCATTTGAAATTTTAATTTTTGTTTGAGTATAATCATGCCACATAACGCAATCAGCCCGTGCAGATACACGGGTCATGTACTAGTTTATATATAATAAAGAAAGATATAAGAGAAAAAAAAGAAGAGATAAGTAAAATGATTTTATAAACGGCACAAAAATTCCTATATTAAAAAGATTATTTAATTGCTTATCTTTGAGAACCTAAGTCATAGATTTCAAAGCCATTTGTAACAATATGTGAAGTGCGAATTCATGTTACCTGAGTCATAAATTTTTTTAATTCTTCTATTTTGAGATAATTTAGAGTCAATTTTTTTTAGATGTTCATATGTGATGTTGATTCTTCAATAGCTGGATTGGTGGAAAAAACTAAACCGTGCCAAAATATATAAATTGCAATATTAAACAGTGTGTTTTGCGATGCTTTAGAGTACCGAAAATTTTTACCTTTTCAAATACGCGAAGTTAGTTACTCAATATCTAGTTTCGTGGGAAAAAATAATTTTGAACATACGTAGAGTGCGATGTTAGGCACTGTATTTTGATATATTTTAGAATCCGAAAAATATGTCAAATATACATAAAGCTATTGTTTGTTCTTGAATCATTTGCTGAAAAAAAATTCTTCATAGCAAAATACACAAAGCGCATGCATCTTTGCATTTTTTAAATAATATTATTGAAAAAATCTATGACCCGTGTAGGGTGAATGTCTAGTATTGTAATGTAGACCAAGAGCGACCATTTTCCTGTTGGAGAAAAACAACATAGAGAAAATAAAATAAGTAAAATTGGAACACAAGAATTTAACGTGGAAAACTCTAAATTGGAGAAAAACCACGAACCGTTGCCTAATGACAACCAGAGAATAACATTATGTGAAAATTATTACAACACATAGACTTCTCTCACACACCCAATAACCCCAATACACCCACACACTCTCCAAAGAAAATATTTAACTACACCTCACAACACTCTAAGACAAGAGTATAAGAGAAAGAAAGAAAATCAAACACAACTTAAAGTGTGTTTGATTGGTGCACTTGTAAAGGAGAACTTGAGCCCCTTTATATAGCATTGGTCTCCTTCTCCCTTCACAAAACTAGACAATGTGAGACTATTTCAATATGCCCAAATTGCAATCAACTCCAACAATCTCCACCTTGATTGTATTTGATACCGAGACATCTTCAGCTTTCATTGTCTACACAGACAATCATAGTTCAAGAGAACTATCATACTCCACCATGAAAGAGTATACTTCACTTGAAGCTAAACCACTTCAAGAATTTCTTTATGCCGAAAACCATCGACATTACCTCACAACACACCTTGCATAAACCAATGCCCATGTGTTATCTTGAACCCGCTAGCAATAAAATCCTTTTCCATGGCAGTGCGGCAATGCCATGAGGATACACTTCTCAATTTTTAGATGAGATCATCATCTCCCACAACCAGGGAGACATTGATAGCACTCGCCTCAGAGCCTTTTTCTGATACAGCTCCACCTGCACAATTTTTCTTTACATGCCCAGACTTTCCACATTTCCAGCATTTCAAATTCATACCATGGATCTTCTTCCCATAAGCCCAACCTCTAGCTACCAACACTGAGTTTGATGAAGTGCTTTCCCCATTATTCAATCTTCTTTCTTCTGAAATAATCTTACTTGCAACATCTTCAAAACTCAAAGTTTCCTCCCCATATATCAAAACAAGTTTGATATTCCCATAGGAAGATGTAAGGGACCATATGAGTCAAAATGCTTTATCTTCATCATTAATCTTGACTCCAATAGCCTCTAATTCAGAGACAATGCCATTGAGAGCACTAAGATGATCAGAGATTTTCATATCTTCATCCATGCGTAAATTGTGAATTTTCTCTTTTAGCAACAATCGATTTGAGATGCCCTTTTCCTGATACAGCCCTTCGAGTTTCTCCCAAAGATCCTTGGCTGACAATATTTCCTGCACATTTGCAAGAACATTCTTCGCCACGCACAAGCGAATTGCACTTGAAGCTCTCAAATCCACTTCCTCCCATTTCTCCTTGTCCATGTTAGAAATGTTTCCTTTCAATGCCTTGAGCAAACCCGATTGTATCAGCACATCCTTGACTTGTATTTTCCACAGAGCAAAATTGATTCTTAAATCGAATTTCTCTATGTCAAACTTCACAGCGCTTGGAAAATTTGACATTGCAGCTGTAAACCTTGCACCGAGTAGGTTCCCAAGAAAGAGAAGTGGGCCACAATGGACACACTTAAATCCCAAGTCTTTCCTTAGCCAAAACTTTCCTCAAGTAGCACTTTCACAGCCAAATAACACTTTCACAGTATTAAACTTCTTTTCTGATGTGGAAGATCAGACAAAGCTGCAACCACAGAGCATACTAAGAAATTAATACCCCACCAAGCCACCACTAAGCTAAAAACTTCTTTTCTGATGTGGAAGATCAGACAAATCTGCAACCACAGAGCATAATAAGAAATTAATTCCCCACCGAACCTAAAGCTCTGATACCACTGTTGGGGAAAAGCAACATAGAGAAAAAAAATGAGCACAGTCGGAACACGAGAATTTAACGTGGAAAACTCCAAATCGGAGAAAAACCATGAACCGTTGCCTAATGACAACCAGAGAATAACACTATGTGAAAATTATTAATTACAACACATAGACTTCTCTCACACACCCAATGACACCAATACACCCACACACTCTCCAAAGAAAATATTTAACTACCCCTCACAACACTCTTAGACAAGAGTATAAGAGAAAGAAAATCAAATACAACTTAAAGTGTGTATGATTGGTGCACTTGTAAAGGAGAACTTTAGCTCCTTTATATAGCCTTGGTCTCCTTCTCCCTTCACAAAACTAGGCAATGTGGGACTATTTCAAGATGCCCAAATTGCAATCAACTCCAACATTTCCCCCTTCAGGTTCAGACGATACAGTCATGGCTCCACCACCTATTCCAACATGTTGCAAGTCCTTCAACCTTATACACTCATTAATTTCCCTCTTCTCACCAAATTTTCCACCAAAAGCAACAACAATAACATCAGTATCCAACAAACAACGACGGCGTGGTGGAGGTGATTGGGAACCTGAATTAGTAGAATCTGAAGAAGCCATTGGAGATGGAGAGGAATCAATCGAACGTGATTGAAAGAGATGGGGAAGAAAACAATTTCAAGAAGAGATTGTGATTTGTAAAGAAGCGGGATTTAGGGTTCGCAGAGAATATCGAGAGGATTTCTTGCGAAAGAAAATCAGAGAGAAGTGAGGAGGAAGCTTCGATTTACATACCATGGTAGGATTGAAGAAATCAAAAGCTCAATTTCATTTGATGATTAGAATCAAGATATATACAAGCTTACAGAATCTGTTTGTGCAGTTAGCTCTCTAACTAATACAAAACTGAATGCTCAACTGAAAACCGTTTATGCTAACTCTATTCTAAACAATAAACTTACTCTAGTTACAATTTGACTAAGCTATGATTAACTAAATAACAGTACAATTAATATTACAATATGTATATATCTAACACTATGTACAATTGATGTCATCTAACTGAAATACCTACACCAATTTTTTTTAAAAAAATACACCAATTTAAAGAGCTCATTCTTTCAAAAAACAAATTGCTACAATTATGTACCACTTTCGATTATTCCATTAACATTTGCCAAAATCACAGAGCCCACCCACATCTTTGTGTAGAGTATTCTTTTTCTTAGGAAAAAATCCCAAAGTATTAACCATATAGAATTTTAAGTGGGGGATTGTTGGAATTTTAAATGAATTGTGTGAATTGAAAAAGTCCCACAATAGACACTATGTGAGTGTTTATGAGTGGGAATCTCACCCATTGGGTTGGACCCCAAGGGGTACCCAATTTTGTGGACGGGTGATGACACACACAAAGTGACCACCACACACACGCGCGCGCCGTGCCCGTCCGACCAGCTTGGCTTGTGGTGTATCTTTATTTCAGAAATAATTATTTTATATAAATAATATTATTTTTTATTAACCGAAACGTTTTGAAACGTTATGTGGTTGAATTCACAATGAATTCATATGAAACGTTTTGATTCAAACGTATATAAACAATATTAATTTTCCAACGGCTCTTCTCCAAAGTTTTCCTATATAAGCAGGAGATCTCTTGGTCATTCCAAAAAGCACCAAAAGCTTGAAGATCTGGAATTTTCTCTTCAAGCTTTTTTCTTTTCTCCCTAAACAATTTTCTGGTTCTGGCTCTTCTTTGAAAGCTTGAGATATTTTCCAAGCTAAGAGTGGTTTTCATAACCATATAGAGTGGTTTCCATAAACCATATTGAGGGTGTATTTCTAGAGCGAATTTCTCACAGTGCAGTGAAAATTCGTAACAGTGTAACTGGGCTGTTTTATCCTGGGGACGTCGTGGTTGATAGCCTACTTGCACCTTTGAGTAGTGCCACGAAACGTCTTAAAGAGAGCGACCTAGTCCGCGACTCATCCCAGTAATATCTTCGGTTTATTTTAAAAATTAAAACACTGTTGTTTGGGGAAAGTTCTGGCTAAGGAAAGACTTGGTATTTAAGTGTGTCCATTGTGACCCACCTCTCTTTCCTGGGAACCTACTCGGATTAACAATTTTAAGACGATTCGAATTCAGCCATGACAACCGAAGAAATTACTGGTACTGGTTCTGCTGCCTCTGACTTCAACAAACCATTCCGGTTTGAAGGAGCTCACTTCAAGCGTTGGCAACCAAAAATGCTCTTTTTCTTAACTATGAAAAAAGTTGCCAATGTCTTGACTGATGACATTCCAGTGGCAAATGAAACAGCCACACCGGAAGAAAAGGATAAGACAGCTAAAGAAATACTCCTATGGAAGGAGCATGACTATCTCTGTAAGAATTTTATTCTTAATGGACTTGCTGATGATCTTTATGATTATTACAGTTCTTGCAATTCTGCCAGGGATGTATGGAATGCTCTGAAAAAGAAATATGATACTGAAGAAGCGGGTGCTAAGAAATATGCTGTTAGCCGCTATCTGAACTACAAGATGACAGATGAAAAATCTGTAGAGTCTCAGTCACATGAGATACAGAAAATAGCTCATGAAATTATCTCTGAAGGCATGGCCTTAGATGAACAATTTCAAGTAGCTGTTATTATTGAAAAACTTCCTCCTTCATGGAGGGATTTCAAGAATTCTCTGAGGCACAAAACCAAAGAGTTTTCTCTGGAAAGTTTGATTACCCGACTCCGAATTGAGGAGGAATCTCGGAAGCAAGATCTGAAAGATGAAGTCTTGTTTATTTCAAACAAGAAACCAGGAGCGGTTCTGAAGCCAACTGGCAAACCATTTAAGAATCAGAACCGTAATCAGATTCAAAAGAACCGCAACAAGAATGGGAACCTTCCTAAGGCCCCAAATCCTATGCCACAACCTCCACCACAACCCAAGAATGATGCTGCTCCTCCCTTCAATTGTTTCAACTGTGGGAAAGCAGGTCATATGGCACGCAAGTGTAGGAACAGGCCAAATCCTGCCATGCAGGCTAACCTGACTGAAGAGCAATTTATTGCTATGATTTCCGAAATCAACCTTGTTGGTGGATCTGAAGGTTGGTGGTTGGACATTGGATCATCCATCCATGTGTGCAATGACCGTGCTATGTTCAAAACATACACGGCTGCTGATAATAAGAAAGTGCTGCTGGGTGATGCTCACACCACTAATGTTGCTGGTATTGGAGATGTGGAACTGAAATTCACTTCTGGAAAAGCTCTGATTTTGAAAGATGTGAAGCACACTCCAGAGATAAGGAAGAATCTGGTTTCTGGTTTTCTTCTGAACAAGGCAGGGTTTACTCAAACTATTGGGGGGGATTTATTTACTTTGACCAAAAATAATGTATTTGTTGGGAAAGGGTACGCCACTGATGGCATGTTTAAGCTGAATGTTGAAATGAATAAAACTTCTCCTTTTGCTTACATGCTTTGTGATTTTAATATTTGGCATGCTCGTTTTTGTCATGTTAACAAGCGCGTTATATCAAACATGAGTAACTTAGGATTAATTCCTAAGTTATCTTTAAATGATTTTCAAAAATGCGAATTTTGTAGTCAAGCAAAAATTACGAAAACATCGCATAAATCAGTAATGAGAGAATCTGAGCCCTTGGATTTACTTCATTCTGATATATGTGAGTTAGATGGAACGTTAACCAGAAATGGTAAACGATATTTTATTACTTTTATTGACGATTGCTCAGACTACACTTTTGTATATCTTATGAAAAATAAAAGTGAAGCGCTTGACATGCTCAAAATTTTTGTCAACGAAGTTGAAAACCAATTTAGCAAAAAGATAAAGCGTTTTCGAACTGATAGAGGAACTGAATATGATTCCCAATTGTTTAATGATTTTTATAAATCAAAGGGAATCATACATGAAACAACTGCACCATATTCTCCCGAAATGAATGGTAAAGCAGAAAGAAAGAATAGAACATTTACCGAATTGGTAGTTTCTATAATGCTCTATTCAGGAGCTGCATCTCACTGGTGGGGGGAAATTTTGCTAACTGTTTGTTATGTCTTGAATAGACTTCCAAAGTCTAAGAGAAAAATTTCACCTTATGAGATCATAAAGAAAAGACAACCAAATGTGTCTTATTTCCGAATCTGGGGTTGCTTGGCTTATGTCAGGATCCCAGATCCAAAAAGAGTTAAACTCGCCAGTAGAGCCTATGAATGTGTATTCATTGGGTATGCAGTAAACAGTAAAGCTTACAGGTTCTATGACCTTAAAGCTAAAGTGATCATAGAGTCAAATGATGTTGACTTCTATGAAAATGAATTCCCTTTTAAATCTAGAAATAGTGGGGGCACTGGAACTAGTCAAGTTTCTGTGCCTAAGAACGTTGATAACAACGAACAAAGGGAAATAGAACCTCGCAGAGGTAAGAGAGCACGTGTTGCTAAAGACTATGGACCAGATTATTTGGTCTATACATTAGAAGAGGATCCAATGAGCATTCAAGAAGCATTGTCTTCTTTGGATGCAGATTTGTGGCAAGAAGCCATCAATGATGAGATGGATTCTCTAGAGTCTAACAAGACATGGCACTTAGTGGACTTGCCTCCTGGTTGCAAACCCATTGGTTGTAAATGGATTTTGAAAAAGAAACTAAAGCCTGATGGCACTGTTGATAAACACAAGGCTTGCCTTGTAGCCAAAGGTTTTAGACAAAGAGAGAACATAGATTTCTTCGACACATATTCACCCGTTACTAGAATTACATCCATAAGGGTACTAATTTCGTCGGCCGCAATTCACAATTTGGAAGTACACCAAATGGATGTTAAAAATGCTTTTTTAAATGGTGAATTAGAAGAAGAAATCTATATGGAACAACCTGAAGAACACAAGGTCTGTAAGTTGGATAAGTCTCTATATGGTCTAAAACAAGCTCCTAAACAGTGGCATGAGAAGTTTGATAATCTAATTGTATCGAATGGGTTTAAAGTGAATGAAAGTGACAAATGCATTTATTACAAAACCGAAAATGACATTTGCACTATCATATGTCTCTATGTAGACGACTTACTCATATTTGGATCAAACATTCATTCCGTAAATAATGTGAAATCACTGTTGTGTAACAACTTTGATATGAAAGACCTCGGAGAAGCAAGTGTAATACTTGGCATCAAGATTACTAGGTCCGAGAAAGGAATTTCTTTGGATCAATCTCATTATATTGAGAAGATCCTAAAGAAATACAATTACTTTGACTACAAACCTGCATGTTCACCATACGATCCGAGTGTCAAACTTTTTAAGAACACTGGTGACAGTGTAAGACAAACGGAATATGCGAGCATCATTGGCAGCCTAAGGTATGCCACTGATTGTACTAGACCCGACATTGCCTATGTTGTGGGATTATTATGCAGATTTACTAGTCGACCTAGTATAGAGCATTGGCACGCTATTGAAAGAGTCATGAGATACCTTAAAAGGACCACGAATCTCGGGCTACATTATTAGAGATTTCCAGCTGTACTTGAAGGGTACAGTGATGCTGATTGGAATACTTTATCAGATGATTCCAAAGCAACCAGTGGCTATATATTTAGTATAGCTGATGGCGCTGTATCCTGGAAATCTAAGAAACAGACCATATTGGCTCAATCCACTATGGAGTCTGAAATGATAGCACTAGCAACTGCTAGTGAAGAAGCTACTTGGCTAAGATGCTTACTAGCAGAGATTCCCTTATAGGAAAAACCAATGCCAGCTGTGTTGATCCACTGCGATAGTACCGCGGCTATTGCAAAGATAGAGAACCGTTATTATAACGGTAAGAGACGACAAATACGTCGTAAGCACAGCACTGTGAGATAATGTATCTCAAAAGGAGCTGTGAGAGTGGATCATGTACGCACTGATATGAACTTAGCTGATCCTTTGACGAAAGGACTAGCTAGGGAGAAAGTCCAAAATACATCTCAAAGGATGGGACTACTGCCATTAGAATCATGAGTCACTCACGATGGTAACCCGACCTAAAAGACTGGAGATCCCAAGAATTAGGTTCAATGGGTAATAACAAGTTGTGAAGTGATACGAGATGAACATGCTATAATGAAAAAAAAGAAGCATGATTCCTGAAGCAACTTAAGGTTGAGGCAATAAAAACACTTAATGAGATCTATACTCTATGTAGAGTGGAGTACCTAGCTACAGGAGTACTCTTGATAGACTCACCTTTGTGAATGTGGAAGTAGGGCCGCTTCCTATGGAATCGTTGGCAAGATTCCTAGAGCGTTCACTAAACTGGGATAGACGTGCAAGGCCATAAAAGCACGGGCTTATAAGAATACACCCAAAGAAAAAGTTGTGTGTGGTTCTGATGTTCGAGATAGAGTTCAAGACTACGAGTCACTCTTGTTGAATCGAAATCCTAACTGCTATGTAAAGGTTCAAGTCGTAGACACCTTTGCTTATGCACAATCTTACAGAAGCGTTAGACGCTATTTCTAAAACTTCTTTTTAAATTCAAGTGGGGGATTGTTGGAATTTTAAATGAATTGTGTGAATTGAAAAAGTCCCACAATAGACACTATGTGAGTGTTTATGAGTGGGAATCTCACCCATTGGGTTGGACCCCAAGGGGTACCCAATTTTGTGGACGGGTGATGACACACACAAAGTGACCACCACACACGCGCGCGCGCCGTGCCCGTCCGACCAGCTTGGCTTATGGTGTATCTTTATTTCAGAAATAATTATTTTATATAAATAATATTATTTTTTATTAACCGAAACGTTTTGAAACGTTATGTGATTGAATTCACAATGAATTCATATGAAACGTTTTGATTCAAACGTATATAAACAATATTAATTTTCCAACGGCTCTTCTCCAAAGTTTTCCTATATAAGGAGATCTCTTGGTCATTCCAAAAAGCACCAAAAGCTTGAAGATCTGGAATTTTCTCTTCAAGCTTTTTTCTCTTCTCCCTAAACAATTTTCTGGTTCTGGCTCTTCTTTGAAAGCTTGAGATATTTTCCAAGCTAAGAGTGGTTTTCATAACCATATAGAGTGGTTTCCATAAACCATATTGAGGGTGTATTTCTAGAGCGAATTTCTCACAGTGCAGTGAAAATTCGTAACAGTGTAACTGGGCTGTTTTATCCTGGGGACGTCGTGGTTGATAGCCTACTTGCACCTTTGAGTAGTGCCACGAAACGTCTTAAAGAGAGCGACCTAGTCCGCGACTCATCCCAGTAATATCTTCGGTTTATTTTAAAAATTAAAACACTGTTGTTTGGGGAAAGTTCTGGCTAAGGAAAGACTTGGTATTTAAGTGTGTCCATTGTGACCCACCTCTCTTTCCTGGGAACCTACTCGGATTAACACCTTCGTTTGGTGATGACTAGGGGTGGCAATGAACCGCGAGCCAACTCAAAAGTAGGTCGAAACTCTACTCGATAAATAGCTCGTTGAACTTGGTTCATGAACCATATAAGCTGAACTTGAGCAGGAGATTGAGCTCATTAAAAAAATGGGCTGAACTTGAGCTAGGTATAGTTTGACTCGTCTGATTCATGAACCAGCTCACTAATTATATATATATATATATATATATATATATATATATTACCCTACCAATTTTATTTCAATATGATCTATCCCTTTTCATGTTATGCGTTTTGTTTTTCTAGAGCAAGGTTTTTTGTTTATTGGTTTGTACAATTTGTTTAGCACTAATTATTATATCATTATACTATTTTCAAATTATTTATTATTATGCTTGTTTATATTTTTAACACCATTAATTTAATCGTCATTAAATACCGGGAAGATAACATTATCGCATTACCAGAAGTACACATTATTTAATTGGCCCAAAGAGTTGGAAATAAAATTTGAAATTTAACCAACACAACATGACAAAAGTTTTCATGTTCAATCAAATAGTTAATAAAAACATGGGCCCAAAATATATCATAAATCCAATACTATCCAAGATTACAATGCGTACAACCTAAATAAGCTCCAACGGTTAGTATTTAACAGTTACAAACTCTTATAACATTAATAAGTACTACTAATAGGTCTCCAAAACAGGACATAAACATTGCAATAAAGATCTAGCGTCCAAAAGAAAAGACTAAGTAGCCATCACTAAGGTCTTCTCCTCAAAGCACCAAACCTGCTTATCTGAAAACCACAAATATTGATATGCGTTTATCGTTTGTGGTTTTTTTTACAAATCGAATAACCGTTATTTTTGTTAATTTTTTTTTTGATTGATATGATTGGTTGTTTATGGTTGATTGGAGATGTTTTTGATGTTGTTTTGGACTGTGGTTAAGATAGGAATCGAGTGGAACGAGTATCGAAATCTATCGGAATAGCGGATTACACGAAAAGGGCAATTTTCCCAATGCTGTCAGGAGGGCCCGGTCCGTGTGCCTTAGGGCCCGACCTGGGTCCAAACCTCTGCCATCGAATTTTAAATGCATCCAAAGCTATTCCTTTTGATTCCAAACCTCCCCTGATCCCTTCCTTGACCCTTCCCATTGATGATCGAATGTTTTTATGTCCCCGATTCGCTTATGTTTCATGTTACAAAACGAGTAAAAATTCATGTTATGTTTAGGTACAAACCGAATAGTTTTGTATCGAGAGAGAATACGACCTCTTGTCGAGTAATGGACTTAATGTCCGAGATCATAATGATAAAAGACACCATGGGGATAACGATCCCGAGATTCATTGTAGCATACCTAACAGAGGGGAGTCATGAACCCGAAGCTAGGGCACTAGCATTATTCGGTATAGCTATACGAATTGGGGTTTCCTTTGAAATTGGGTATAGAATACGTAGCATTATTTCTCGGATTATGCTAAGCCACAGATAAGATTAAAACACAGACATGAATAAGTCACAGACAAGAATAAGACACAATCAAGAACAATTCATAGACAAGGGAAAACACCGAGAGAGGAATTGTGAGGCGGTACGCAAGAACTCATTGAGATTTGTAATCTCACTAATTTTATGTGGTATTTTCAGATTTACAGGGCAAAGGAAAGCAGGCTGAGGAGAAGTAGCAGGTTCTAGAGCTACCTAGTTACTAGAAGACTTTTATGTATATTGTCTATATATCTTTCCTTCTCTTGTATTTTGGGATTTAAATCCTTGAATTTTATTCAAGGTCATGTAGCTTCTATAACCGTGTTTTGTAGCCGGACCGTAGTTATGTATTATATGTCGAGTATGTACTTATGAAGTACTTATTTCGGAGTTATGTTTGAGAAAATTTTATCCCAAAGTTAAGAAAGTGGTTTTATTCCACTTTAGTTTAAATTGGTCCAATTATTTAAACAGGTTATACTCTGATTATGCTTATTAAGTTAATGCCCTTTTTGATCACTATGTTGTGAAATTTAAGGTGTTGCATTAAATGGCTAAAATTGGGAGATATTGAAAAAATCTAAGACCCGTGTAGGGGGAATGTCTAGTATTGTAATGTCGACCAAGAGCGACCATTTTCCTGTTGGAGAAAAACAACATAGGGAAAATAAAATCTGTAAAATCGGAACCAAAGAATTTAACATGGAAAACTGTTGCCTAATGACAACCAGAGAATAACATTATGTGAAAATTATTACAACACACAGACTTCTCTCACACACCCAATGACCCCAATACACCCACACACTCTCCAAAGAAAATATTTAACTACCCCTCACAACACTCTAAGACAAGAGTATAAGAGAAAAAAAGAAAATCAAACACAACTTAAAGTGTGTTTGATTGGTGCACTTGTAAAGGAGAACTTGAGCCCCTTTATATAGCATTGGTCTCCTTCTCCCTTCACAAAACTAGACAATGTGGGACTATTTCAATATGCCCAAATTGCAATCAACTCCAACAATCTCCACCTTGATTGTATTTGATACCGAGACATCTTCAGCTTTCATTGTCTACACCGACAATCATAGTTCAAGAGAACTATCATACTCCACCATGAAAGAGTATACTTCACTTGAAGCTAAACCACTTCAAGAATTTCTTCATGCCGAAAGCCATCGACATTAATTACCTCACAACACACCTAGCATAAACCAATGCCCATGTGTTATCTTGAACCCGCTAGCAATAACATCCTTTTCCATGGCAGTGCGGCAATGCCATGAGGATACACTTCTCAATTTTTAGATGAGATCATCATCTCCCACAACCAGGGAGACATTGCTAGCACTCGCCTCCGAGCCTTTTACTGATACAGCTCCACCTGGACAATTTTTCTTTACATGCCCAGACTTTCCACATTTCCAGCATTTCAAATTCATACCATGGATCTTCTTCCCATAAGCCCTACCTCTAGCTACCAACACTGAGTTTGATGAAGTGCTTTCCCCATTATTCAATCTTCTTTCTTCTGAAATAATCTTACTTGCAACATCTTCAAAACTAAAAGTTTCCTCCCCATATATCAAAACAGGTTTGATATGCTCATAGGAAGATGTAAGGGACCATATGAGTCTCAATGCTTTATCTTCATCATTAATCTTGACTCCAATAGCCTCTAATTCAGAGACAATGCCAGTGAGAGCACTAAGATGATCAGAGGCTTTCATATCTTCATCCATGCGTAAATTGTGAATTTTCTCTTTTAGCAACAATCGATTTGAGATGCCCTTTTCCTGATACAACCCTTCGAGTTTCTTCCAAAGATCCTTGGCTGACAATATTTCCTGCACATTCGCAAGAACATTCTTTGCCAGGCACAAGCGAATTGCACTTGAAGCTCTCAAGTCCACTTCCTCCCATTTCTCCTTGTCCATGTTGGAAATGTTTCCTTTCAATGCCTTGTGCAAACCCGATTGTATCAGCACATCCTTGATTTGTATTTTCCACAGAGAAAAATTGATTCTTACATCGAATTTCTCTATGTCAAACTTCATAGCGCTTGGAAAATTTGACATTGCAGCTGTAAACCGATTGTAAACCGTGCACCGAGTAGGTTCCCAGGAAAGAGAGGTGGGTCACAATGGACACGCTTAAATCCCAAGTCTTTCCTTAACCAGAACTTTCCTCAAACAGCCCTTTCACAGTATTAAACTTCCTTTCTGATGTGGAAGATCAGACAAAGCTGCAACCACAGAGCATACTAAGAAATTAATACCCCACCAAGCCACCACCAAGCCAAAAACTTCTTTTCTGATGTGGAAGATCAGACAAATCTACAACCACAGAGCATAATAAGAAATTAATTCCCCACCGAACCTAAAACTCTGATACCACTGTTGGGGAAAAACAACATAGAGAAAACAAAATGAGCACAATCGGAACAAGAGAATTTAACGTGGAAAACTCCAAATGGGAGAAAAACCACGAACCGTTTCCTAATGATAACGAGAGAATAACACTATGTGAAAATTATTACAACACATAGACTTCTCTCACACACCCAATGACCCCAATACACCCACAAACTCTCCAAAGAAACTATTTAACTACCCCTCACAACACTCTAAGACAAGAGTATAAGAGAAAGAAAGAAAATCAAATACAACTTAAAGTGTGTATGATTGGTGCACTTGTAAAGGAGAACTTGAGCCCCTTTATATAGCCTTGGTCTCCTTCTCCCTTCACAAAACTAGGCATTGTGGGACTATTTCAAGATGCCCAAATTGCAATCAACTCCAACATTTCCCCCTTCAGGTTCAGGCGATACGGTCATGGCTCCACCATCTATTCCAACATGCTGCAAGTCCTTCAACCTTATACACTCACTAATTTCCCTCTTCTCACCAAATTTTCCACCAAAAGCAACAACAATAACATCAGTATCCAACAAACAACGACGGCGTGGTGGAGGTGATTGGGAACCTGAATCGGTAGAATCTGAAGAAGCCATTGGAGATGGAGAGGAATCAATCAAACGTGGTTGAAAGAGATGGGGAAGAAAACGATTTCAAGAAGAGATCGTGATTTGTAAAGAAGAGGGATTAGGGTTCGCAGAGAAAATCGAGAGGATTTCTTGCGAAAGAAAATCAGAGAGAAGTGCGGAGGAAGCTTCGATTTACATACCATGTTAGGATTGAAGAAATAAAAAGCTCAATTTCATTTGATGATTAGAATCAAGATATATACAAGCTTGCAGAATCTGTTTGTGCAGTTAGCTCTCTAACTAATACAAAACTGAATGCTCAACTGAAAACCGTTTATGCTAACTCTATTCTAAACAATAAACTAACTCTAGTTACAATTTGACTAAGCTATGGTTAACTAAATAATAGTACAATTAATATTACAATATGTATATATCTAACACTATGTACAATTGATGTCATCTAACTGAAACACCTACACCAATTTTATTTAAAAAAATACACCAATTTAAAGAGCTGATTCTTTCAAAAAACAAATTGCTACAATTATGTACCACTTTCGATTATTCCATTAACATTTGCCAAAATCACAGAGCCCAAAGTATTAACCATATAGAAGATATATAGTTCATCCTCAACTGATCCAAAATATAGGAAATCTATTGCTACATATAGTTCAAGTGGTGTTGACGATGAAAATTATCAAAGTGACAATCAGAGATATCAATTAATTTTGGTCAAAAAAACAAAGATATCAATTAATTGACCTTCGTTTGGTGATGACTAGGGGTGGCAATGAACCGCGAGCCAACTCAAACGTAGGTCGAAACTCTACTCGATAAATAGCTCGTTGAACTTGGTTCATGAACCATATAAGTTGAACTTGAGCAGATGATTGAGCTCATTAAAAAAATGGGCTGAACTTGAGCTAGGTATAGTTTGACTCGTCTAGTTCATGAACCAGCTCACTAACTATATATATATATATATATATATATATATATATATATATATATATATATATATATATATTACTCTACCAATTTTATTTCAATATGATCTCTCCCTTTTCATGTTTTGCGTTTTGTTTTTCTAGAGCAAGGTTTTTTGTTTATTGGTTTGTACAATTTGTTTAGCACTAATTATTATATCATTATACTATTTTCAAATTATTTATTATTATGCTTGTTTACATTTTTAACACCATTAATTTAATCGTCATTAATCTAATAGGTCTCCAAAACAGGACATAAACATTGCAATAAAGATCTAGCGTCCAAAGGAAAAGACTAAGTAGCCATCACTAAGGTCTTCTCCTCAAAGCACCAAACCTGTTTATCTGAAAACCACAAATATTGATATGCGTTTATCGTTTCGTGGTTTTTTTACAAATCGAATAACCGTTATTTTTGTTAAATTTGTTTTTGATTGATATGATTGGTTGTTTATGGTTGATTGGAGATGTTTTTGATGTTGTTTTGGACTGTGGTTATGTTAGGAATCGAGTGGAACGAGTATCGAAATCGATCGGAATAGCGGATTACACGAAAAGGGCAAATTTCCCAATGCTGTCGGAGGGCCCGATCCGTGTGCCTTAGGGCCCGACCTAGGCCCAAACCTCTGCCACCGAATTTTAAATGCATCCAAAGCTATTCCTTTTGATTCCAAACCTCCCCGATCCCTTCCTTGACCCTTCCCATTGATGATTGAATGTTTTTATGTCCCCGATTCGCTTATGTTTCATGTTACAGAACGAGTAAAAATTCATGTTATGTTTAGGTACAAACCGAATAGTTTTGTATCGAGAGAGAGAATACGACCTCTTGTCGAGTAATGGACTTAATGTCCGAGATCATAATGATAAAAGACACCATGGGGATAACGATCCCGAGATTCATTGTAGCATACCTAGCAGAGGGGAGTCATGAACCCGAAGCTAGGGCACTAGCATTATTCGGTATAGCTATACGAATTGGGGTTTCTTTTGAAATTGGGTATAGAATACGTAGCATTATTTCTCGGATTATGCTAAGCCATAGATATGATTAAAACACAGACATGAACAAGTCACGGACAAGAATAAGACACAATCAAGAACAATTCATAGACAAGGGAAAACACTGAGAGAGGAATTGAAAGGCGGTACGCAAGAACTCATTGAGATTAGTAATCTCACTATTTTTATGTGGTATTTTCAGATTTACAGGGCAAAGGAAAGCAGGCTGAGGAGAAGTAGCAGGTGCTTGAGCTACCTAGTTACTAGAAGACTTTTATGTATATTGTCTATATATCTTTCCTTCTCTTGTATTTTGGGATTTAAATCCTTGAATTTTATTCAAGGTCATGTAGCTGCTATAACCGTGTTTTGTAATTGGACCGTAGTTATGTATTATATGTCGAATATGTACTTATGAAGTATTTATTTCGGAGTTATGTTTGAGAAAATTTTATCCCAAAGTTAAGAAAGTGGTTTTATTTCGCTTTAGTTTAAATTGGTCCAATTATTTAAACAGGTTATACTCTGATTATGCTTATTATGTTAATGCCCTTTTTGATCACTATGTTGTGAAATTTAAGGTGTTGCATTAAATGGCTAAAATTGGGAGATAAGAACTCGAAGTTCTTTCATGCTTCAACTCTGCAGAGAAGAAACAGAAAAAGATTAGAGAGGATCCAAAACCACCAAGGTGAATGGATGGAAGGCCAGCATGACATTATGACATGTATATGGAATTATTTCTCTAATGTGTACACCTCTGAACCTACTAGCCACCAAGATGATTGTATGCAAGTAGTGCCTTGATTGGTCACTGAGGAATTGAATACAGCTCTTTTAGCACCAGTATCTCAAACTGAATTTGTCCCCTATTGTTAACAAGGTTAGCATGAGAAAAAAACAAGACAAACACACTGGAGACTAAAAAATGAATAAAGTCATTGCTGACTTAATAACATTTTAGAATTAAATCAAAGAAAAACTAAAGAAACAACATACGTAATTTAAATCTGTTGTTGGTTTCATCTCATCAGCAAATTATTATAGTAATAGTGAATTAGTGATTCTACTCTTAGCAGAAACATATAAATATTATTTGTTGAATGTGAATTGTCATTACTAACTGCTAAGGATGTATCTAATGAGAATGGGGCTTTTTTATGTGAGAGGGTCTCTTTAGGCTTTTATGTGACTGACAATATACTTTGTAAGTATGTTGATAGTAAATTAAATGTTGGTTGGTCTGTCAAATTTCGGTTCGAACCAGTAATAAACATGCTGGTTGAGAGGATAAGCTTTAAGCTTTTAATATTTTGGTGTACGACTTGCAATATATAGTTGATGTAATCACTTATATGAGTGACAAGTGGGGCCGCTTGCATGAGATCCCGGCGAGATCTCTAGAGCACTCATGAACACCGGGCACGCGCATGGCCTAGTAGCGCAAAACAGCATTAACAACAAGAACTGTGGGAGTGTAGTGTGATTGTAAAACCTCTAACATATAAGTAATGTCTTGGGTTTCATTGCTTTCTAAACCAATTCACTATATGTTAAGTTTTATCTATCTAGGACTCATTGTAACGCCCAAATATTTAATTATTTATTTAATTAAATATTTAGGTATTTATTTATTTTATTTGGTGTAATTAAATAAATATTTGATTTAGGAGGTGTGTTATTGGACTTTAAGAGGTGGTGTTAGTGATCGGGCTTAAGTTGGAGGAAGGCCCGTGATCCAAGCCCATGAGTTAGGCGCATGTGACAAGGGTTAGGGTTTTGACATGCTCATTTGCGCAAAACCCTTAGAGAAAAGAAAGAAGGAGTCGCGAAGAGAGGAGAAGAGAGAAGAGAGAAAAACGGCACAAATCCAAGGAGGAAAGAGGAGCTCTGTTGCTGAGGTTTTGTTGGTGATTTGATCAAGAGGATTGGTGCCCTTCGAATTATAAGGTAAGGGTGGGGTTCTTCCTTATAATGGGGTTTCATGATGGGGTTATGTGGGAATAGGTCCTATATTGCCCTAGGTATGGTTGATGTTTGATCGGTGTTAGTTAAATTATGGCTATATGTTGATTGAAATATTTGCTTGATGGTGATTGTTGCAAATTGAAAAAATTGGTGTTTTCCTTGTTGTTATCATGAACGCATGCTAAGTGTTTGAATAATTGTTGTTTGGTGTTGTGGTTGTTGGTTCATGATAATTAACATTGGTGGTTAATAATTGATGAAATATATTGGTGATTAAATAAAAATGTGTGAGTGATTTGGTGATTTAATTTGGTGAAATTCTGGAAATATTGATCCCTAGGGCGCCATGGGCGCCATTGTCCTAGTTGCTGTCTCTGTCCTGTGCCTGGGCGCCATGGGCGCCAGGGTTGCTGTGTTGGTGTTTTCCTGTGCATGGGCGCCATGGGCGCAAGTGTTGCCATTGTTCTTGAATTTCCTGAACCTGGGCGCCAGGGGCGCCAGAATGGTTGTTGCTGTTGTGTCCTGAGTCATGGGCGCCATGGGCGCCAGTATTGTTGATGTTGCTGTCTGGGCGCCCTCCTGGGCGCATGTTGCGTGTTTTGTTGCTGCCTTGGCGCAAGGGCGCCATGGGCGCATGTTGCCAGTGTTGCCAGTGTGTTGCTCAATGTTGCCTGTTGTGTTGCCCAGTGTTGCCTACTGTGTTGCCCAGTGTTGCCTGCTGTGTTTCCCAGTGTTGCCTGCTGTGTTGCCAGTGTTGCCTGTTGTGTTGCCAGTGTTGCCTGTTGTGTTGCCTATTGTGTTGCTGCCTGTGCTAGGCGCCCTGCTCCTGGGCACCAGTTTCTGTGTTTCCTGTTTCCCTGCTAGGCGCCCTGCTCCTGGGCGCCATTTCCTGCACTGTTGTTGTTGCTGTCACTGTTTTTGCTGTCACTGTAAACAATTTTGTTTTCGCAATATCTTTTGATCCGGGAATCCGATTTGGACGTTCTAAAATGTTTTGGAAAGCTTATTCAGGGGCCTAACTGAATATTCTAATTTTAAGGCAAAAAGTGACTGTTTCTGGTGTCGTTAATATTTTTAAGCGTGTCGGTTGATTAAATGGTTAAACGTCGGTTGCCTGTCCGTGGTTGTTGGTAGCTGGGCGCTCGTGTGGATGCCCGGCAGGTGATGTCCTAGGTGTTGTAATTTAAATTGGTGTCGGTGTTGGTGATGTAAACTTTTGGTGTCTTCGGTGATTTTGGTTTAGTTTCGGAGCTCGTCTCCAACACGGTGAAGGCCTTTGGTCTTGGAGCTAGTATGAAAGCTCAATCTTGGTGTTATTGACAGGTGAAATGTCCATGTAATCTTGGTGTTATTGACGGGTGAATGTCTATGTAATATTTGGTGATTAATTATTGGTGTGTCGTTAATACGATTATAGTTGGTGATTGTCTGTGGTGCATTCATGGTGTCGCATACTACATATGCATTTGTTTTAGGTGGAGGCCTTTGGTCTCGGAGCTAGTCTCAAACACGGTGAAGGCCTTTGGTCTTGGAGCTAGGTGTGAAAGCTCAATTCTAAAAATAAGAAAAGATTTCATTTTCCGCATTCGATTTAAACTAGCATCTTCAATTCTAAAAATAAGAAAAGATTTCATTTTTAGCACATAACCTTATTCACCCCCCCCCTCTAAGGTTATCATATAGTCCAACAATTGGTATCTGAGCTAGAAATTGCATATAGAGCTTAACATCTCGCAATTTTTGTAATTATGGGTTCATTTATGAAAGATGGGATGCCCTTCAATAGGTCACCCCCTGCTCGATGAGACTAACTATGACTATTGGAGTAGTCGAATGAAACGTCATGTGCAGGCTATAGATTTCACTTTATGGAGGATCATTGTTGATGGACCACTCACTCCTATGAGAATCAAGATTACTAAACATGGGGTTGCTGCTTAGGGAGATACTACCAAATATCAAGCTACTGGTGCAGCTGAGGAAATACCTATTGAAGATATTTATGCCATTGACTTGAGTGAGATGAGAAAGCCTGATCTAGAAAAAATATCTCTCAATGCCAAAGCAATGAATATTCTTCACCTATCTCTATGTGAAGAAGAGTATGGAAGAGTGAAAGGATGTCAGACAGCCAAGGAAATTTGGGTCTGTCTGGAAGTGACAAATGTTGGTACGAGTCAAGTGAAGGACACAAATATTAGAGTTCTCACTTCTGAGTATGAAGCTTTCAAGATGACGGAAGGTGAATCTGTTGCAGCTATGCACCAAAGATTGAACCTCATAGTGAATAACTTGAGAGCACTTGGGAAGAAGTATTCAACGAAGGATTTGAATGGGAAGATTCTTGCATCCTTGACTAGTGAGTTCTTTCCCAAGACTTGTGCTATTATTGAAGCCAAAGATATTGGCACTTTACCTCAAGAAGACTTGATTGGGTCACTTGATTGGGCTCCTACTGAACGCAACCCCTATTTTTTGTTAGTGCGCCCCTGTTTATATGTAACACCCCGTTAATTTCTAACTTGTAGAAATTACCGAAATGCACTACTGGCATACATCAGAGTACCTCCTGTTTTAAATACTGAACACCTACTAATACTTGATGCTAAAAACCATCAAGCGCGTTACATAACTTAACATAAAAATGCATAAAGCGTTCTTACACCACTCAACTAGTGTTCAGTACCAAAATAGAAAGTGCGCGGAAGTGATTTACAACTTTATAACATAAGTCGTACAATCGTACATACTAAGTATCTGAATACAAGGTACTAGGAAACTGAAATACAAGACATAAAGAAATAAAGGTAGCGGCTGCTCCTCAAGCATCTCCATGACCATGCCTCATCATCCTCAACTTAGCCTGCAATTTTGAAAAACAACAACATGGATTGGGTGAGACAACTTGTCTCAGTGAGTTCTATCGAGACCCCTTACTAATCCTCTGGATTCAATTATGCTTGATTCATTATCTAAAACTCATAGTCCTCAAAGTTGACTATGTGGCTGAACTATGCTCAATCACTGAGCCTAACAATGAACTATGCTCAATCATTGAGCCTAACAATGAACTATGCTCAATCACTGAGCCTAACAATGATTCTTAGCGTGTCACCGGTCACTTGGCAAAATAAGCTTCCGGTGAACCCAATCCACTAATCACTAGTGGGCAATTCTCAAGGGGCCTAGGTTCATAGGGCTCATGACTTCCCCTCCCCTAGCACACTAATCTGAAATAGGGTCGTCACCCTAACTTGATGTATATATTTTAATATACCTTGAACAATGAGCAGTGAACAATGATCTATGAACATAACAGTGAGCTTATACTTAACATGATCTTAATCTTAACCTAATTTTATACTTAGCATGATCTTATCATTAGGTAATCCCACACGGAATTACTAACGTGGTTAACTTGATTTATAACTATCCTTTACCTAGTCCGCATCATAATGTATCGCCCATACTCAACATTATGATACTCTAACTTAGTCATAGTCGGTCTCATAAATACCACCTTGGCCATCAAATAAGCAAGAACATGAACATAACATAAAACTACTTCGATAGCACTTGATTTCATGATACTAATATGTTTCCATCCTTGGGAAACCTTGAGGAGTGGATTAGAAGGGACTTAGGACCAATCGGAATGACTTAGGACATAGTTTGAAATTGGGTACCAGCAAGAGACACACGATCCGTGCGCCTTGGCGCACGATCCGTGCTCAGTTTTCAGAAATCAACCGTGAGTACCAGAACCTCACGCACGACCCGTGCCCAGGGGCGCACGATCCGTGCGTGAGTACCAATATTTCAGAAAAGTTAGTTTTCGTGTTTTCTTGTCCATTCCGATCGTTCCCGTATCCATTCCGATTCACATCCGAACTTAGCAATACATCAAAACAGTCATGGAAACCAATCAATCATCATCAACCAATCAACAACATAACAACAATCAACGAATTAACGCAACCAAACACATAATTTAACGATTCATCCAAGTTTTTATAAAACGGTTCAATATCGGTTTTCATGACTTACGAGACCAAAATTCGAGACACAACACACATGACCATAACATCCTAGTGAGTATAGAACTCACCTATTTTCCGAGACTTCAATGATTCAACCGCTCCCGAGAACCACGAACTCTCCTCGGATTCGATCACAACACCAACTCACGAACTATCTCCGGAATCGCTCCGACACACCTCCCCACTGAAACCCAGCTACTGAAATGATGCCTAAGGTTGCTCCAATTCGAAATGTGGGTGCTGAAATTGGTGCTAAGGCTCACAAAGAAGACATGCAAGGTCAGATTTGGCAACTTGGCTAAGTGGAGCTTGGTTGGGCTTCAATGGTGATTTGGAAAGGGAGGAGTTTCTGAGATGGAAAAATGGTATCAATAGAATGGAGGGAGTGTACTGATCATTTTGGTACCCATGGATTCAACATGCATTAAGATTTGGGAATATCCTCTCCTCTCCTTTCCCTTCTCCCTCTCGCAACTCTCTCTTCTCTTCCCTCTCCTTTCTTCTGAATTTTCTTTCTCAACTTGGACAATGTTTTCTTCTTTGGTTCAGCTGGAAGGAGAATATATATAGGGTAAGGTACAAAGACGAAAATGCCCCTCACTCACTAACTCTTTCCCATATGACTCCTTTCACTCCTAATCATCCTAACTTAACTTAATTAAACACTCAATCACATAAAATTCCATACTTAACTAATCAAACAAGTCATTTTCAATTTAAATAATTTAAATCAATGGACTAAATCACTAATAATTAATATTATGCTAATATAATTAAATAGTAAAATAGGGGATGTTACATTATAAGCCCAGCCCGCAACGCATGAAGGAACCTTGGGTTCCTATATACTGCACCCCCTGTTTTTATTTTCTATTTCTCATTCATTTTGCTACTTATCATCAATTGTTGTTCATCTTTTTTAGATAAATATTAATCACCTTATACCACATATTTTTATGTTTCTAATTCATTTGGGTTTAGGTTTTGTCTCACTCATTTTACTTTCGCTAGACAATGAGTCCAACTCATCTTCACCATTTTTCCAAACCAATGAGTCCAACTCATCCTCATATTCTTAACTCCTTTTTTAGATAATGTTTCCAAGCAAACATTTTCAAATGATCAAATAGGCTATCAGTAGTGACCACTCTGAGTTGACTTGTTTGGTTATTATTAATGCCCTCCAATTTCAAAAACATTCAAATAATAAAAAACACCAACACACAAACATTTTCTACCCAAGAACTACGTGCGATTTGATTCTCTACCAGGAGATACGTAGGACCAGAGGGCGACCGACCTCTGTCAATTGCACTAATAAAAAACCTTTTTTTTTCTTTTAAATTCATTTCTCTCTTATTTCTCAAAAAGTACAAAAATAATTAACTATTTACCAAGTCTTTATTTTTATTTGCAAATAAGGGTAAAACAAATATTTTTTTTTCAATTAATATTTTTACACATTTAGTTAAAAGGTAGCCTTCCTTAGGAAGGGTGTCGTAGGGTGCTAATACCTTCTCTACGCATAAACGACTCCCGAACCCTAATCTAGTCTCAAGGACCTTTATCCATTCCAAAGGGATTTACCGATGTTTTCCCTAAAAATTAAACATTGGTGGCGGCTTCATTTTTGAACCTTCGAAGAATCCCTCCTCCGGATTTTTCGGTCGCTACAGTGGTTAAGTTAGGAATTGAGTGGAACGAGTATCAGAATCTATCCGAATAGTGGATTACACGAAAAGAGTGTAGCACCCCGATAATTTCTAACATGTAGAATCACCGAAATGCCCTAAATGGCATACATCAGAGTAACTTCATGTTATTGAAATATTGAACACAACTAAAAATTTCGATAATACATATCAAATGGTTCTCTGAACCTCATTAACTTCATGAAAATGCTTAAGTTTCAAAAACTTAAGACTTGTACATTCCTGGTGTTCAATACTCAAAACATAAAGTAGCGGAAACGATTTTACAACTTAAACAGTGAAAGTCATACAATCATTGACATGACTAAATGAAAATACAAAAGGACTAAACGGGAAATCAAATCACCCATGACCCAATGAGTCGCACCGGCTAACCGTGCTGCTTCGCCTTTGCTTTTCCCTGCTTCTCTGTAAAAACCACAAAATATGAAGGGTGAGATAAACATTATCTCCGTGAGTTCTATCGAGACCCCTTACTACCTCTACGGTTCATTATTCTTTACTTGTGAACTCATGGTCCTGCTAAGCAACCATGTGGACAATGCATTTTACCTCTTGTAATTTGTAGCCCTATTAAGCGACCACGCATTACCTTTCCTTTACTTTCCTCACTCTAGCATAACACCTCAAGCCTACCTATTCTTAGGCACTTCTTTAGCTCTTGGTGAACTCATCCCGCTATTTCTAGTGGGCGAAACCTCTTGAGTGTAGGTTTCGGGGGTCATGACTTCCCCTCCCCTAGTATGCCAATCCTCTAAGGGTCGTCACCCTTGACCTCAATTTATATATTTTATATAAATGTGCCCGCATTGGGTCGTCTTATCATTTTCATTCATGTACCGTCTACCCTTCCACAAGGGAATATATCTTCTTTTGAATTAAACATTTTTTACCTTGTCTTGTATGAATTAACATGTGTACACCCGCGTTTCACTAATGTACGGTTTTCCTTAACGTTTATAACTCTTACATTTTCGTTATAATGTACTTAATTTCCTGGCAATAACCCTTTTCTATCATTAAGGAACCTTGAGGAAGTGATTAGAAGAGGATTGGAATCATTTGGAATGGGTTAGAGTACATTTTAAAAAGGGGTAGCAGAAGGTTACCCACGGTCCGTGCTCCTGGGGAGCACGACCCGTGCGTGCCTTATGCACACTTTCATTTTCAAACCGAACGAGACGCACGATCTGTGCGTGTCCTGAAAATTCTAAAACAGTAGTCTCAGTAGGTTACGCACGATCCGTGCCTGGGAGGGGCACGATCCGTGCGTAACTAACTGTAGGCCAAACTGGCTGATTTCATAAAATTTCTCATTCCGTTTCGATTCCAATCTTGCTCCGATCAACATCCTAACTTAACAATACATTATCCAGTCCAGGGAAAGCAGTAAAACAATCACTAAATACACATCAATCAAGCATGCTCATCATTCATCATTCAAAAGACAATTTTTGGAAAAACGGTTTTCAATCTAATTTCGGTCGAGACCCAAAACGTATGACGCTTGATTTTTGAAAAGGGGTGAAGACTCAGAACACACATATTCCCTAAGCGAGTTATAGAACTCAACGTATTGTGATGAAAATCACAAACAATCACGACGACAACTTGACTTCAATGCAAACCGAAATCTCACGAGCCGTCTCCGTACTCGTCTAACCACTTCCAAAATCAAACCCAAGGCTACACCAGCTGCCAAACCTTCTTCCTATTGCTTCAAAACTACCATGAGGGTTCTGGACTTTTCCAATATCGCTCCCAATCCGACATGCAAGCTACATCCATCTACTAGACTCCATTTTTATGCTTGGAGCTTCTAAAGGGTGAAAATGGTGAATCTGAGTTTGGGAGGAGGTTAGGCCACAAAAATTGTATCAATGAATAGAAGAGGAGAAGCTGAATCCGATGGTATGGAGAAGTGGTACATGCATTGGGGAAAACGGGAGCTCCTCAAGTTTCTCTTCTTCCTCCTTCTCTCGCGCCCTACTCTCTCTCTCTCTCCCTCTATTCTGGTTTTGTTTTCTGGTTGTGGCACAATGGGGTGGGTTGGCTGGGTTTTGGGGTGACCAGCTGACTCACTTCATTTAGGTGGGGGGTAAAGTACTAAAATGCCCTTTTCCCTCCAATACTTTCTTAATATGTTCCTCACATCATAATACCATATCTTACTAACTTAGTAAATATTTTAATTAAGCATGAGTACAATCTTTTTATTTAATTCAACATCACATAATTTATGATAACCTCTTGTGCTAAATATTCTATTTAGCAAATAATTTACCTTAACCTCTTTGCTAAATTAAATTAGCTAATATTTCACTTTAACCTCTTTGCTAATTTAAATAAATTAATTAGCTAATTAGGGGGATGTTACAATCACCCCAACTTTTAAAATTTTGTCCTCAAAATTGACAAAACGTACCTCAGTCGAACAGATGGGGATATTTCACCCGCATGTTCTCCTCTACTTCCCATGTCGCTTCGTCGGGTGAGGCACCGTCCCAAAGCACCTTGACAATAGGAATTGACCTCGTCCGAAGCGCTTTCTCGCCACGTTCAATGATCCTGACTGGAGTAGGCTGATAAGATAAATCCGGTCTGATGTCAATCGTCTCATAACTTAACGGTTGACTCAGATCGGGGATATACTTCCTCAGTTGCGATACATGAAACACATCATGTAATCTAGACAATGCTGGAGGCAATGCAATGCGATACGCTACTGGCCCAACTCGCTCGATAATTTGGAAAGGTCCGACATACCGAGGACTGAGCTTCTTCGCTCGCAATGCAATACCGGTACCAATAGTCGGAGAAAGTCTCGAAAAGACATGGTCTCCTTCTCCAAATTCTAACAGTCTTCTTCTCTTATCAGCGTAACTCTTTTGCCGACTCTAAGCGGCCTTCATCCTTTCTCTTATCTGACGGATCTTCTCCGTAGTCTCACGGACCAAATCCGGTCCCAACAATCTGTGCTCACCTACATCCCACCAACACAATGGTGTTCTACATTTCCTTCCATATAATGCTTCATATGGAGCCATTCCGATACTAGATTGGTAACTGTTGTTGTATGAGAATTCCACCAATGGAAGATGATCCTCCCATCGGCCTCCACTGTCAAGTACACATGCTCTCAACATATCCTCCAATGTCTGAATTGTCCTCTCAGTCTGTCCATCTGTCTGTGGGTGGTAAGCGGTGCCAGCACACACCGTTGTTCCCAATGCAATATTCAACGCTCTCCTGAATCGTGATGTAAACTTGGGATCACGATCACAGATGATGCTTGTAGGAAATCCATGCAACTTCACAATATTCGTGAGATATTCCTCTGCTAACCTAGCAACTTTGTGGTTCGAACGCACCGGAATAAAATGGGCGGACTTGGTCAAGCGGTCCACCACTACCCAAATAGAATCATTTCCGGCTTGGGACCGTGGCAACCCCATGACAAAATCCATAGAGATGCTTTCCCATTTCCACTCTGGCACATTCAATGACAGTAACTGGCCGCCTGGCTTCTGGTGCTCTATCTTGACCCTTTGACAAGTCAAACATCGAGACACAAACTCTGCCACTTCTGTAACACCCTAAATATTTAATTAATTTATTTAATTGAGTATTTAGGAATTTATTTTAATTAATTGAATATAATCTAATTATTAGAAATTATATTAATATGGTGTAGGTGGTATTAGAAGGTGGGGGCGCCAATTAGATGAACTTGGGCTTAACTGAAGAGGCCCAAGCCCATGATCCATGTCATATGCGAATTAGTTAGGTCTTGTGAGATTAGGGTTTTTGGCTAGCATTTGGGAATTGGAGAGAAAAAGAGAGAGGGGCGCCGTGGAGAGAAGAGGGAAAGAGGAGAAGAAGGGTCGCGAAGCTCAAGGAGAAAAGAGGAACGTGATTTTGTTGCTGAGGTTTTGGTGGTGACTGTCTCTAGGGCTCATACTCTTCGAATTTAAGGTAAGGGGAGTTCTATCTTTCTATATAATAGATGTTTATGATAGGTTTTAGGGTAGGGTTAGCCTAGATCTATCCATATTCATGATCGGTGTGTGATTTCATGTTGTTTTTATGATTTGTATGTGGTTTGATGTATTCGTGTTGCTCAAAATCCGTTTGTTGGTGTTATGGGCGCATAGGGCGCCATATGTGTGGTTGTGTGTTGCTGGATTTTGGTCATTTTGGATGCAGGAAGTGGCGCCCTTGTGCTGGGCGCATGAGCTCAAACGTTAGGTTGCTGAAAATTGTGTTGCAGGAAGTGGCGCCCTTGTGCTGGGCGCATGAGCCAAGTTTTTGTGTTGCTGGTCTTGTGCAGGATTTGGCGCCCCATGGCTGGGCGCATGTTCCATTGCGTGTTGCTGCCATGGGCGCATGGCGCCCGTGCGCCAGTGTGTGCTGTGTTGCGCTGTGTTGCGCGTGTTGCTGCCCTGGGCGCATGGCGCCCGTGCGCCAGTGTGTGCTGTGTTGCGCGTGTTGCTGCCCTGGGCGCATGGTGTTTGCGCTCGTGTGTGTTATAATCGCAATATCAGTGCAAGTATACACGTCGTACAAGTAATAAAGTGGATAAAAGTAAGAGATCGTTCCCACGAGGATTGATTAACTTTCAGAATTCAAGTCTTTAAAACACAAGTGAAACAAGTAACAAATCGGCACTAAAAGTTGGTATCAAGACTAATAACATAAATAAAGCAAGTGAACAAGAAGTGGTTGTGAATATGGAAGAGTATGAGTTGGATTGCTGCATGCAAGTAAATCTCCTCTAGTCAGACGTTATAACGTTTACACGTTATTACGTACAAATGCTATGTTGTATAGACGTTATAACGTTTGAACGCTGTTGCAAAAGAGCTGTGCTTTTCAGTCACAAAACGTTAGAGCTTCAAGTACTAGAATTCCTATGTCTAGGTTCTAAGTAGGCCTACTCCTGTATTTTAAGTTCCCACAGCAATGTCCTATGAACTATTATCCATTCTATGTCTAGACTTAGATAAAAATGCCTAAATGTCTTTAGTGCACCTTTTCATTCACATAAATCTTTGAGTTCTTTTCATAGACCATGTCTGTACCTATGAATCTACTTATTTTAAGTGATCAGTTCAAAACAAGTTTGGAAATATTAACATGCAAAGATTTAAAACGCATAAGCATCAATACTTCATAATATTAAACTAGAGGTTCATTACATGCAAAACAACAACCCAACTACCAATGTTTAGCTCATGATGAGCATCCTTACAGAAATAAGAGGAGTTAAAATCCAAATACCGTACATAGAGAAAAGGAGACTAAACGCAAAAGATACGCCTAGGTGGCCTTCCTTCATGCACGTTGTAAAGACGTTACAACGTCTGAGCCTTACAGTAATGGTTGCGAATGAAGATGGAACTTGGGGCCTTGAGAAAATTTAAAATGAAGAAGTCTGTGTCCAGAACTTCTTTTAGAAAAACTATCTCTGAAAAATGGAGGAAGGTGGATGATGAATGGAGTCGTGTGTAATCCGCATGGTGCACCCTTGCCTTTTTGTAGAGAGAGAATAGCCATGGTCAAAAGAGGGTCACATGCTTGCTGATGTCATTCCCCACCTTCCAAGTTTGCTTGCGAGTTGACTCTGCCCTGAAGTGACACCGCACTGCTACAGTGCGTCAGCTGCGTCAGCGCTGAGGAGAGAGAAGATCTTCTTCATTTCCAGATCTTTGACCATCACTACATGCGCGCCAAAATGAGATATTATTTTCTTGCTCTGCTGCCCTTCTTCAGACGTGATGAGAGACGTTGCCACGTTTGGATTACTGCACAAACACAAGAAGCATCAAAACGCTCACAAAGGCGCCAATTGGCACCAAAATGCCTAGAACTTGTAATTTAGCCCCTTTCTAACTAAAAGCAATAAACTAACAGAAACTTTACTAGAAACAACCTACTATTGCCAGAGAACTTGCATGATTTAACTTTGAATAAGTATAAATAACTCATATAAATATGAGTTATCACACCCCCAAACTTAAACCATTGCTTGTCCTCAAGCAATTGAAATACAACATATGAAAAGATGCAAGAAACTAAATACACCAACAGTTTACACCCTGCTCATCTATTCAAAAATTTTCTTCAAGGGGCTAATTCCTTCAGACTTACACTACACACTCACGCACCAATGCACAATTACATTCTAGATTCATTACTGCCCAAAGTGAGTGTGTGATCTCTGTATCAATTCTTTTCCTAGCTAGGTTCAGAAGCTACCCTAGCCTATGAAAGAGTGGTTTCCAAATGGTGAGAGTATAACATCTTTCAAAACAAAGAGTAGGCTAACATTTTCACATAAGACATGAGGGTTAATTGAAGCACAACAAAGGGTCTTATCTTGGGTGCTAGGACTAGATTTGTGCAAACTACTTCTATAACTCACACAACACAAAACACACAGCTGCAACCCCTCATTACTGAGCAACTTTTCTTTTGATTTTTTTTTCACTTTTGGTTTTGGAGCTTTTGTGATTTTTCTCCTTTGTTGATCCTTTGGATTTGACAATTTAGGATTGAGATAATTGGGGTACCCAGTATTTGTTTCGGGAATTTGCAGCAAACACAGAGGACATGTGGATTTTTCCACTTATTTGAAACAACACACACTTTTTTTTTTTTGGTCTTTTTGGAGTAGACGTTATAACGTTTATAGGAGAGACGCTACAACGTTTGATAACACAGAACACAACACACACACACACACGGCATACGTTATAACGTTACGGGTAGACGTTACAACGTTGCACTCACACTACACAAGCACTAATCATCCTACAGTCTTTGCACCCAGCCTTAGTACAACCTGATATACCCCCAAACTTAGCTTCTACTGCTACTCTGAGTTTTTAATCAAGTTCTACCATCACCATAGTCAACCAGCACTAGCTTTGCATCAATTAGTCCTTAGCTAACTAGGTTTTCCTCAAAACAGAGTTTGTGTGGAAGCAGTAATCAATTCTATTCATTTAAGCATGCACCAGCTACTCACACACATTCACACCAAGTCATTCTTAGATTTAGCCCAAAGAGAAACATTTTTGATGATTACTCGCGTAGGGAAGTAAACTGATTTTGCATTTGATTTCATGCATACACGAAACATCAAAATGATCCTCCCCCCCCAAACAAAAAGATGAGCAGTGTCCCCACTGCTCACTGAATTTTGAAAAATGAGAGAGGAACATTCACTCAAAACAGAAACAAAACAACTACTGGCTACTAACTCTCCAGACGTTGTAACGTCTGGACAGCTATTTATTTGTACTGAAATTGCAAACTATAACTATTCTACTGCTAAAAAGAGGGCTAACTTACTTGTTCAGAGCACCAGACCTGAGCCTTCCACTTTGTCTGGCTGGGATGCTTGCTTGCACAGTCTTCTTTTTCTTTTCCTTCTTCTTCTTTTCTCCTTCACCATCACCATCATCAACTGAGACTTCAGTTTCTTGGGGCTTCTTTACACTGCTCTCAGCAACTCTTTTCTTTGCTTCCTCCCATGCTTTCTGCTTTTCTAGCTCTGCAGGATGAATCTGTTGCTGCTCTTTGGGTTCCCCCTGGGCTTTTTCAACCTCTGGCTCGTGAGACGTTGTAACGTCTGCAGCTTTTTCTTCAGCAACAACAGCAGGAGCATTCTCTGAACCACTAGCAGCGACAAATGCTGCACTGGTGGCTGTTGCTGGCTTGTCTTTAGCAGCTTCAGATTTCTTTTTTACCTGCAACTTTTGTATTTTGGTTGCAGGAGCATCAACTAGTTGTTCTTCTTCTTCCTCATGTCTTGCTTCTTCACTTGCAGCGGCTACTTCACGCCTTTTCTTCTTCCCAAATGGACTCTGGGTGGGTACAGTCTTGAATCTTTGCCTTTTGGGTGGGGGGATGAGTTGTGGGTCTGGGTTGGTTTCAACAGCAGATGGCTTAGACGTAGTCACGTCTGCACTGGTTACTTCTGGAATGGATGGTTGTGATGGCTCTTTAGTTGGTTCAGGTTGAGTGGGGGTTGGTTTTGAAATGGGTTGATCTTGAGGTTCAGATTGTGGTGTTTTGGGGATGTTTTGGTCATGGGTGGATTGTTCTTTAGCTGAGGGTTGGGGTTGTTTGTCTTTTGGTGATGGAGGTGTGGGTTGGGCTGGTTCTTTGAGTGTTTGGGTTGGTGGAGAGTCAGCCTCAATATCAGTCTTATCACTGGAACTTCCTTTCTCTTCTGAATGTGTTTCTTCCTCATCATCACTTAGGATTTCCCTACTCACCTTCTTTGATTCCTCTGCATCACTCTCACTGATGCTATCCATATCAGCTGATTTAAGCTCTTCTTCCTCACTACTTACATTCTTCTGCTCTTTCTTTGCTGGGCTCTTTCTTTTTGTGGCTGGTTTTCTTGTTTTCTTGACTTTTTCCTTCTTCACTTTCCTGAGGTTCATTGTTGATAGGAGTATGTTGTCTTCATCTTCCTCTTGCATCCAATCTGGAAGTACTGGCTCTTCAATCACCATCTTGCCTTTTGTTGTCTGAGCATTTACCTTCTTTTGCCACTCAAATTGCTCCTTGACAAACTTGGCTAGGCTGTTTTGCTGGTCCACCAGACGTTGTAACGTCTGTGCATCAACTGACGTGGTAGCATCTGCAGCTCTCTGCCTAGCTTTGAACTTTGTAGAGAATTCCCCTTGGGGTTCCTCTCTTAGCTCAGATGCTTCAATCTCCACTCCAGCTTCCATGCAGAGATCAGTGATTAAACAAGGGAAGTATAGGTATCCATCCTTCCTGTTCTGCCATTTGTTTATCTCCCTGTTGATGAGCTTACCCACCTCAATCTTATCTCTTGACATAATGGCATCAATAGCAATCAGCCTCTCTTTATCAACCCAGAGAGTGTGAGAAGTGGGTATCAAGCAATGCCTAATGAAATGAAACCAAGCACTGGCCTCATCACAAAGGTATCTCTTCAAAATTTTGAATTCATTCCCATGGTCGCCTCTTCGCTCCCAAACAGCTCCTTCAACACATATCCTTTCTTTGATTTCAGCCATCTCTGCCACTCCGTAAGTCTTTTGCTTCACCTCAACTGCCTTGCCATAGTAACCTAGCCCAAAGTAGTCATTTATGACTCTTACACCAAATTTGACTTCTTCACCTCGAACGATGGATGTGCTTGAAAGTTCTCCATCGGTTCTTTCAACGATTCCTTTATAAAAGTCATGCACCAGAGTTGCAATGTATTCCTTTCTGTGAACTACAAATTTCTGCCATCCCAATGCTGCCACTGTTGCGATAAAGTCAGGATTTGGGTTTTCCAAGATGAATCCCCTTTCTGGCAGCAAGGCTTTCTTCTTTGAAGAAGTGGGGATTTCTGGAATTGGAACTGAGGAAGAACTTGGGTTGACATTCTTTCCTTTACCAGATGATTTTACTGCAGCTTGCTTGGTTTTTGTCATGGTGATTGAATGAGTTTTCTGGAGAGTGGGGGATTTGAGATTTGAGATTTGGGATTTGGTAGAAGGGATAAGATTGCGGTTTCTGAAAGTGTATGAATGTGGTTTTGATGATTGTAACTGGTGTGTGTTCATTGGGGAGGTTTTATGGGAAGTTGAGAAGTGGGTGGTGGCGTGGGTTTGGGAAAAAGGGGTAACCGTTGGAAGTGACGTCATGGTCACTTTGGCAGTCACGTCTCAAAAAAAATCATTTTTATTAAAAATTGTTTCGTTTGAAAACTGCTTGACTCATTTTCTTTTCTTTTTTTCATTTAAAATTTTACCCAGGCAGCGAACGTGACAACATCCTAGACACGCAGAGACGTTATAACGTTTATACTACTTCAGCTCCCCGTCCTGCACAAAACAAAAATTTAAAGACACAAAATTGCTGGTTAGTTAAAACCATTGGGTTGCCTCCCAAGAGCGCTTGCTTTAAGAGTCTTCAGCCAGACTATCCCCTTTTTTGAATTCAGGGGTTGTTGAGAGCCACTGTGGTCTTGTCCCTAACCACATGTTCTCCATGGTAATGCTTCACTCTTTGGCCATTGACTTTGAAAATGGAATTAGTTTTCTCATCAAACAGGTCCACAGCACCATGAGGGTAGACTTTTACTAGCTTGAAAGGTCCTGACCATCTTGATTTTAACTTCCCAGGGAACAATTTTAACCTTGAATTAAACAACAAAACTGATTGTCCTTCTACTAGCTCCCTTCTTTGAATTTTCTGATCGTGCCACTTCTTGGTTTTCTCCTTATACATTTTTGAATTCTCATAGGCAGTGTGCCTGAATTCATCTAGCTCATTTAGTTGAAGGAGCCTTGCTTCTCCAGCCTTTGAATGATCTAAGTTCAGTTGCTTCAGTGCCCAGTGAGCTTTGTGTTGGAGTTCAATGGGCAGGTGACAAGCTTTTCCGAAGACTAACTTGTATGGTGACATGCCCAGTGGTGTCTTAAATGCTGTCCTGTACGCCCACAATGCATCATCAAGGTGCAGGGACCAATCCTTCCTGTTTGGACCAACCATCTTCTCAAGTATTCTTTTAATTTCTCTGTTGGAAATTTCTGCTTGACCACTTGTCTGTGGGTGATAAGCTGTAGCAATCTTGTGCTTCACTCCGTACTTAGCCAATAGGTTCTCAATCAGCTTGTTACAGAAGTGAGAGCCTTCATCACTGATTATAGCTCTTGGAGTACCAAATCTTGTGAAGATGTTT